>MU762739.1:0-10930 GCA_026770625.1 Nicotiana glauca
GTGACAACAAAACTATTTTATTTTTATAATTTTGGGAGTAATTGTCGTGAGAGCAAAAATCACGTGCTCACAATATATATTATGTATTTATATATATGTGTAGTATATATTATGTGTCCTATGTGTATAAATAATCTTGTTTTGTGGTATATATAGTATGTAATATATATAATATATTTAGTATACTAGTATAGTATATACATATATATATATATATATATTGCAAAGAGATATTCAAAGGCATGTCTTATAATTTGTATTACCAAAAATGGTATATCTTTCTTATTCTTCTTCCCCCCAATGGAATGAGCACAAAACGGTACTAATACCACCATTAAAAGGAAAAAAACTAAAGAAAATGTGCCAAAGTACAAGTTACAATATAATATACATTGTATCGCTAACAAATCTCATAAATCCTTCAAGGTTTGGAGGAGGTTCCGTTGGTGGTGGTGGAAAATATGCTTGTTCATCACCACTTCCGGGCGAAGAAGCATCCTCTGCAAGTTCAGATATCATTTCTTCATAAGCTTCATCCACATCCGGTTGTGATTCTGTAAGTCCAAAGTTTCTTCTTTCCGAGCGGATCCAATCTCTAAATAGCACTGATTTTTCCAAGCTCTCCCTCATAGATGCTCTATGATCACCTATTTGAAGTCTTGCTTGACTGAAAGCGCTCTCTGATGCAACAGTTGAAGCTTGAATCGCTAAAATATCCCGAGCCATCGTTGCAAGAACCAGAAAATATTTCTCCCTTGACTTCCACCATTCCAAAAGATCAAAACTGCCGTCTGGATTCTCCTTTTCAAGTCCCTGCGACAAATAAACTTGAAGCTCATTTAGATGTGAAGTTTCATCATAATTATCACCTTGAGAACCCCTGAACTCCGTCCAAGATTCAAGTGCCTTTAAGCCCGCAGCTCTTTTAGACGACTGTGAACTAGACGAAGTAGGTATTGGAACATTTGGCCTAGCATAATTTAAGTCAAGTTGGTATGCATTATAAATTGTTTGAAAATCGTTGAAGACTTGAGGACTTGAATACTTCAATTCACCAACTTCACAAATTTTTACGAAATTGCAATAATAATATAAGCAATTATGTAAGAACAATTAGATATAAATTGAGAGAGATTGATGAATTGATGAGTAAAAATGAAAGAGTGAGGGGATATTTATATTTGAGAATTGGGTAAAAGTATAATTATATAAAGTTTGGGGGCCAAATGGCTATTTTTGCAACTTCCAAACGGTCAAAAATGCATCTTAAATTTTTGCATCTTAAATTTTTGACCATTGGATTTTTTTTAAAATTTTCTTTTTTTAAATTTTACCGTTGAGGCCCGCTAGGACCGGCCCAGGCCCGCCAGTCGGTCCCGGGCTTCGCGGTCCCCGGCTCGTAGGCTTACATCTTGTGCCCGGCCCGCCACGGGCTTTTTGCACCATATAGGCCCAGCACGCCAAGACCGGCCCACCAGGCCCGTTAGGACCGCGGGCCCGATCCGGGATCGGTCCACAATGCAGCATTACCCGGACATGACTAGCAACGAGGCCGAGTATGAGGCCGTAATTGCAGGATTAATACTAGCACTCAAATAATGGGTGAAACGGTTAAGACTATGCTATGATTCTCAACTCGTTATCAACCAAGTCACATGGAATTTCCAAATCAAAGAACAAAGGTTACAAAAGTATGGAACCAAAATCTACAAACTGCTACTCGAGTTCGACGAATGTCAACTCAATCAAATCTCCTGAGCATAGAATACCAAGGCGGACGGCCTCGCCAAATTAGCTGTAGCCACAAAAAAATATTGCAACTAGAGATAGAAGTGTACTCCACCTTCTCAAATCATCTATAGACGAAATCAAGGTAAGAACCATAAACCTAACTTGGGACTGGCGCAACCGTATTGTCCCATATTTTTAGGACGACGTGCTCCCAGGTGATAAAAAAGAGTCCAAGAAACTGAGAACGCAAGCAGCCATGTATAGCATCATCCACAATGACATGTGTAAGAGAACATACGGTGCCCCAGTAGCGAAATGCTTGGGCCCAAATCAGACGTGGCACATTCTTGAAGAGGTCCACAAAGACCATTACAGATCTTATTCTGGTAATCGGGATTTGGTCAGATGCCGTATACGGGCAGGATATTACTGGCCCAGCATGAAAAAGAGGTCGCGAACTTCGTCAAAAAATGCAAGCAATGCCAAAAGGTTTGCCCCAATGATTCACCAAGCAGGCGAACACCTCCACTCAGTCACTTTCCCTTGGTCGTTCATCAAATGGGGAATGAACATCGTAGACCACCCTCCCGGTAGGACGAGGTAACGTACGATTCCTTTTGGTTTTAACTAACTATTTTTCTAAATAGGTAGAAGTAGGAGCATTCTCCATGTGAACAGGAAGCGATCACCTTCATATGGAAAAACATTGTGTGCTGATTCGGCCTCCCTAAATAGATTAGCTTCGACAATGGACCCCAATTTACAGGAAAGAAGTTCATTGAATTTTTTAAAAAATGGCATATCAAAAGAATACTCTAAATACCATATCATCACATGGGCAATAGACAAGTGAAGTCCTCTAACAAGTCGATACTGAACATCATGAAGAAAAAAACTCGAAGACGCCAAAAGGTTGTGGCCGAAAGTATTACCAAAAGTACTCTAGGCCTACTGAACAACACCGAAGATGAGCGTAGGAGAGACGCCTTACTCATTAGTCTATGGGACTGATCCAGTAATACCGGTCGAAGTTAGGGATCCCAGACTAAGATACTCTCACGAGAGCTGACCAAGGAACGATAAAAGTAGAAGGCAGAAGCTCGACGAAGTCGAAGAACAAAGAGATATGGCCTACGTAAGGATTATTGCCCAAAAATAACAAGCAGAACACTATTATAATAAAAAGGAAAAGGTCAAGCCACTCAAAGTTGGGGACTACGTGGGTAAAGCTAAAACACAAGCAAGAAAAGACCCACAAAAAGGTAAACTGGGAACAAATTGGGACGGCCCATATAAATTCATAGCAAAAGTAAACAAAGGGTCATTACAACTAGAAACAATGGAAGGAAATCTATTACCAAACAACTGGAATATTACCCACCTCAAGTACTTCAACTTTTAAGAGATAAAGCGTCCCCCAAGTCATACTTTTTTTCTCTCACTTAAGTTTTGTCCCAGTTGGGTTTTCTCAAGGAGGTTTTTACTGAGGCGACGAAGGGAACACTTCAGGTCAAAGTGTGCACAGATGGAGGCACATGATGGCTAGTTCATTACTCGACCTCTCAAGACTTCTCCAGGTCGACTAATGAAGGGACTATATAGACTAGGATTGGAACTTGAATGCCAGCCAACGCCCAAAAAAATATTTAAATTTCTCCAAGTGTATGAACAAAGCAAAACTGCATGAATTTTATTTTTGTTTCTCCTGAAATACAAACAAGGCAACATTGCCTTAAAATTCATAACATCGACAAATGCAGCATCTAGAGACATATCTAACTAAACATAGGTTATATTTGACCTTGTTTGAACTAAAACCTAACTGGCTTCAGCCATAACTAAACAAAGGTTATATTCGACCTCGTTCGAATTAACACATATTTAGAACTTGAACATAACTAAACATAGGTTATATTCGACCTCGTTCGAATTAAAACCTAACTGGCCCTCGGTCATAACTAAACATAGGTTATATTCAACCTTATTTGAATTAACACCTAAATGGCCCTCAGTTATAACTAAACATAAGTTATATTCGACCACGTTCGAATTAACACCTAACTGGCCCTTGGCCATAATTAAATATATGATATGTTCGACCTCGTTCGAACTAACTTTTACTGGCCCTCAACCGTAATTAAACATATGATATGTTCGACCTCGTTCGAAATAACATCTACCGACCCTCGACCATTATTAAGCATATGATATGTTTGACCATGTTCGAACTAACGTCTACTGGCCCTGGCCATAAGTAAACATATGATATGTTCAACCTCATTCGAACTAACATCTACTGTCACTCGGCCATAATTAAACATATGATATGTTAGACCTCGTTCGAACTAATATCCACTGGTCCTCGGTCATGATTAAATATATGATATATTCGACATCGATTGTACTAACAACTACTAGCCCTCAGCCATAATAAAACTTAGGTTTTGTTTTGACCTCGTTCAAACTAACACCTACTGATCCTCGGCCGTAATTAAACAAAGGATATGTTCAACCTTATTTGAGCTAAGTGATGTCACGACCCGGATTTCCCACCATCGGGAGTCGTGATGGCGCCTACTGTCGGAGCTAGGCAAGCCAAGCATTTAAACATTTCTGGATAACAACCCAACAATAATAATAATAACGTGTCATTTAATTAAAAGCAGAAGTCTTAAAATATATAGATAACTGAAAGCCCAAAATGCGGAAGTTTGATATTTATCTAACCAAGACTAGTGTCGCTATCTCACGAACCACTAAAGAGTGCTACAAACAAGTCTGAATAGAAATACATAAATGTCTATCTCGATACAATAAAAACAAATTGAAAACATAGAAAGGGACCCCGGCCCGCGAATGCCAGCTAGGCTACCTTATAAGTCCCTGTACTGAAGTTAGCTTCCGATCAATATCCTACTGCTGTGGTCCAAAAGCTGCTCCGATACCGTAATCTGTGCAAAAGAGCACAGAAGTGTAGCATCAGCACAACCAACCCTATGTGTTGGTAAGTGCCTGCCCTAACCCCGGCGAAGTAGTGACGAGGCTAGACAGGACTACCAAATCAACCTGTGCAGTTCAATATATATATATACAATAAAAGGAAAGAATACAGAAATTAAACGGTTAAGAGGGAGGGGAGCATACTATGGGCGAGTACAGTCTGAATATAAAGTCAACAATTTAAGTAAGAAATATGACAATAACAATAATTAATGAGAACAGGAAAATCAACAGTTGCACGACATCAACCTTCGTGCTTTTACTCTCACCACCATCAACTTTCTAACCTTTCTAACCTACCAACCTTGGGATGAACATACCAATCTTTCTAACCTTGCTTGCTATGGCAAGCCAGTTGGTCATCGCAGGCCCCTTTATGGTGAAGGGTATCGTATTCGAGATTGGAGCTTTTGTTTGCCACATGTTGGCTCTATAAGTTTGCATAGCGATGCAATTTGCACTGTCTCCCACAATTTTCACAGCTTCAAGCTTTTAAAAGTGTTAGATTTGGAGTCCATAACAATTAATTATGTCCTAGTTAATCTAGTTTACTTGAGGTATTTTGCTGCACTAACTCATGTGTTGTCACTTTCATCATTAATAGTCAACCATTGGAACCTTGAAACTCTGATTTTATGGGATAGTACTTATCATCGTGCAGATATGTCACTACCCGTTGCACTCTGGGAGATGGTTAAATTGAGATATTTGCATATTTCCAACTGCAACTTCATTATAGAAACTGCAAAAGAATCACTTGAGAACTCCAAAAACCTTTTATGGTTTGAAAACTCTTTCCACTCCATACTTTTCTTGTATTCAGGTTGTAGAATGGATTTTGAGACGAACACCTAATCTTCGGGAGCTGAGATTTGAAGTCGATGGTGCAGACATCTTTCAGTACTATGTATTGAAGTTTCTCACCAAAAGCAATCAAATAAAGTGCACGGCATCACCCTTCGAGCTTTCCCTCATATAACTCTCATATCATGGCACGGAATGATCTTTCGTGCAATTATAATAAAATCAGAGCACGGAATGTCCCTTCTTGCATAATTAATCAAAACATGGCACGGAATGACCCTTCATGCAAATATAATCAAAACATGGCATGGAATGACCATTCATGCAAATACAATCAAAACATGGTACAGAATGACCCTTCGTACAAATATAATCAAAACATGGCATGGAATGACCCTTCGTGCATTATCACTCTTCCTCACCCAAACAGTAATCACAACCAAACCGGGCAAGGGGGTAAACAAATAATAAGAAATATCTCGGCAAGGGAAATACACAATTAAACAGCTAAATCCCGACAAGAGAGCAACCACAATAACTTTCACATCCCGGCAAGGGAGATAATCAATATACTCAAACCATCGCGGCAAGGGATTATTCATTTTTCTTTCTATTTCCTTCATTTCTTACCCAATAGTCTTTTTATTATTCGAGCCAACGCTCCAAAGGATTTACAATTCAAAATCAATTCTCATACTCTTCACATCACATAGGATTTATCAATTAACATAGAAGAGTCACAACAATATCAGAATAAGTACAAACAAGGATGCTCGGTCATGCCAGACACCAGTGTATAGATACTCGTCACCATGCCTATACACCGTACTCAACATTTAACAATTAGCAAATAACACCTTAATCATATTCCCTTAAGCCAAAGTTAGATCAAACACTTACCTCTGTCCAAAGAATAGCAATCAATCCTCAAATACCGCCTTTCCTCTATAATACGAGTCCGAAATAATGATATCTAGGCATAATTAATTCAATAATATCAATAAAGACTCAATGGCAACATCAGATAACCTAGATATGAATTTCCTAGCATTCTTCCAAAAATACCAAAATTTGACCCCAGGCCCACTTGGTCAAAACCCGAGGCTCGAACCAATTCCATGTCACCCATTCCCCCACGAGCCCGGATATATAGTTTGTTTTCAAATTCGACCCCAAAACGAGGTCTAAATCAAAGAACATTGAAAAGCCCTAATTCTACACTTTTCCCCCAATTTACACCCTAAGTTACATGATTTAGGTCCAGGAATTTAATAAATGATGATAGAAAATGAAAAAAAAAAGAGTTAAATAATACTTACCCGAGAAGTTTTGGTGAAGAAGATCTCTAAAGATCGCCTGTGGGCTATGGAGAAAATGAGTTCGTGTGTTTTGGGTGTTTAAAATCAGTGGGCAAAAACTGCTCTGTGTGATCGCGAAAAGAGCATTGCGATCGCATAGAGAAGGGTTAATGGTCATTGCGATCACGAGCCATGTAATGCGATCGCATAGATGGTCAAAGTGGGGCTGGGCCTTTTGTGAATTGCGATCGCAGAAGGGGGTGTGCGATCACATATAATGGGTTCGCAAAGGTATACGATCGCATGGCCTATAACACGATCGCATTGAACAAAGCTGGGCGACTCCAAATTAACTCTACGCGATCGCAGAAATGCCTATGCGATCGCATAGAAGAAAAAGACTGGGCACTGACTGCAGAAATTCTGCAACATTTCTAAAGGCCAAAAACACCCCGAACCACCTCTGAATCACTCCCGAGCCTTCAGGGCTCCTAACCAAACATACACACAAACTCCACAACCTCATACGGACTTACTCGAGCGATCAAACCACCAAAATAACATCAAAATCATTGAATCATACCCCAAAGTCATAATTTTTCATTCTTACTTTATAAACTTCAAACTTTAGATATTTAGGTCCGAAACACATCAAATGACGTCCGATTTCGACCAAACTTTATAGGAAGCACATAAAACATATTTAAGAGTTGTTCTGGGCGTTGGAACCAAAATACGAGCCTGATACCATAGTCTTTTAATCAATTTTTATTTCCATTTTCCTTAACAATTCCAGAAAAATAATTTCACAGAAAAATTCTTTTCCTCGGGTTCTAGACCTCAGATTTCGACTCCGGGCACATGCCCGAGTCCAATATTTTTCTACAGACCCTGTGGGACCGTCAAATTATGGGTCCGGGTCCGTTTACCAAAAAATGTTGACCAAAGTCAACTTTAATTATTTTAAAGCCACATTTTGAAATTTTTTCACAAAATTTAACATATAATCTTTCCGGCTACGCGCCCGAAATGTGCACGCAAATTGAGGCAACTAAAAGTGAGGTTTTCAAGGCCTCGGAGGCATGAAATAAATGAGGAAATCACAAGTGATTACGACTAAGAAAATCAAGGCAACCAAGCGACAAAATCAAAAAGCATACAAGCATAAATCGAAGAAAGAGAATCAGGTACAAATACCAAAGTTGGCATTTCATACTTAGAATATTTTTACAAAAGCTTGTAAAGACGCCTAAAAAAATGCACAAGTTTGCAGCAAAGTAAAAGAAGGAAAAACAAAAACTATTGGTCGCCACCATGATCATCAGTGCCATCGGCTTAACCAGCTGAGCCATCTCCATTTTCCCCTTCACCATCAGCACCGCCCTCAGGGTATGCGTCCTCGTACCAGGCATACTCTTCAATCTGGTCTACACATGTGTCTTCCTCATCATCACCGGCCTCCGATATAGCAGGATCATAACAAAAAATGACCCAAGCTTCATGTGCCTTAACACGAGCATCTTCGAAGATGCCCTTTGAAACGGTTCCCGCCCTTATCAGATCTCTAAATATATCCAGATGGGACTCTTCATGAATCCACTCCTTATACAACGCTTGAGGAACATCAGGAAAATTAGAAATGCGAGAAGAGGATGGTTGAGCCAGCAATTGGGCCTTCTCGCCCTCAAGAGCGGTGACTCGGTCACAAAGTCTAGAAGGCTAGTTCTCCAATTCTCCTATCCGCTCATCAAGAAGCTCTTCTTTAAGTTTGGCCGTCTCTAAGGCATTCTCTCACTCGGAACAAAGAATACGGATCACAGCAATCAAAGCCTCTGCCTTTCTCATCACCACCGACTGAGCAAGCTTTACCTTCTCGAGATCTTCTGCCTTCTTGGAAACCTCACCACTTAGAGCATCCACTTTGAATTTGCATTCCTCAAGCTCGGCGCGTAGTAAGACCACATAGGCATGGAGATCGCTGCACTGGACTTCGACCCCTTTGCTGACTTTGAGATTTTCTTCTTTGTTTCTCAACATCCCCTCAAGGACACTACATTTCTTGACGACCTTCACCAGCTTGTCATCTTTTTTCTTCAGCTCATCCCAAAGGATCTGCAAATTTCCTTCGTTGTAAAAATGTCTACGAATCTCCCGATACATGCCAAGGCACTTGAAGTATTTGCGTTTAACCCTCATGAAGATAGCCTTAGGCCTATCCTTCCTTCGGGCGCTTTCGATTTCCAAGATCACGATCTGTAATCACAAAAAGAAGAGGGTCAAACACAAGAAAGTTTCTTCTGACAAAGGCTAAGCAATAAGACAAAGACAAAAACCTGAATATAGCAGACAAGAAAAATAAGCCTTGAAATATTTACCCTGAGAGCAAGTCCGGCTATGCTCCTCGATAAGGTAGCATCATCCAGCTCTACAAGGGTTACACCCTCCAAGTCGGAACAAAGGGGACCAAGGAGAGGGACCACGTTCTTTGAGTTTTTCAACAATCACGGTCTATAGGGATCGCGATGGTCCGTATGGACCCTTCTAACCTCACTTTGAGCTGAGTAAATCCCTCTTCCATTATCTTCATCTCTACAGCATCAAGATCTGAGCCCGTCTCAAGCCATCCTCAGCCATGCCTTTATCTCTAGCATCAGCTGGCCGCGAGGTCAATGGCTTATCCTGCCACGGAGTATCAGAAACCCTAGCATATGGCCCTTTGGCTTCCATCATTGTAGAATGAAGAGGTACGCCCTCTGCGGCCTCAGCAGATATCGGGACCTCAAGTACCAACTCAAAGTTATCTTTAAGTATTATGCTCGCTGTCTCGTGGAGGGTAAAATATCCCATGTAGAATCAACAGCCCGAACAACCCTATTACCAACATCCGCAGACTTTTTTTTGCGGGGCACCAAATTCCCATTGCCCGGTAGCAATTCCTCTTCCTCGTCTACATGACGGAACAAAGGGGAAGACAAAAGCTCTGCAGTCAAAATGTTTGCAGGCGGAGAAGAAATTGATGCTGAGTCAGTGGTAGACGACACCAAAGAGTGAACATGCCTAGAAGCAGCCGTTGGGGGGATATACTTCGAAGATGAGGCATTTTTCCTCTTACAAAATGTATGAGGGGTAGATTTTGGTCTCCTCGTAGATCCTCGGACTGGAAAGGAAAAAGTCAAGAAAATTTTATCGCTACATCCATAAGTAGACTATAAAGAAAAGCGGCTAAGAGACCAAAACAAAGAAACTCACAGGTTAGGCAGGGAACAGGCCCAAACTTCTTAAAAAATCATGCAACTCATGAATTCCTGCTATATGAGGAAGAAGCCAACCGACCCAATCGGAAATATCCCCGACCAAAGGAGGGGGCGCAGTCCTTGCTGCATAAGAGAAGAGCAAAAGATAAGAACCCTAGTCTAAGAAAATATGTCAAAATGCCTCAAAGAGAAAATGGACACTTACAAGTGGAATTCCAAATCTCAGGGAGCTGTCCGCATTGGCCACCACGTCTTCGGTTCTGACAAAGAAAAAATTGTTCCAAAACTGACTGTTCGCCTTGTCGTACCACCAACACTTACTCTCATGATGGCGAAAGTGTAACATGTCCCCCTAAAGAAACTAGGGGGAAGAGATGCATCAAACGCCGAACTATGGTCTCGACCTCGGCTAATTATGAAAACTTGGTAAGCATCCTAATGAGCTTTTAGATGTACCGTGAAAGGTGAGCCGGGCAAACGCCATAGAAACGGCAAAACTCCTCTGCCAATGGGAGAAGGGGGAGAGTGTAGCCAATATAGAAAGGGTAGGCATAGAACGCACAGTACTTAGGGTGGTGGACCTGTACCCTATGACACCATGCAGTGACCAACTCGATGTAGGCACGTGATTTTGCCCTATATGAGAAATACTCCCAAAAATTCAAAATAACATAGTTTTGGGTTGTGTGTGATTTTTGCGGATTTTTGTGTTATTTTTCTTGTATTGTTTACATTTTGTTTGTGCATGTTTATGTGTTTAAATTAACGAAAAATATAAAAATATGTTGCATTTTGCATTCTTAGGATTTAATTTACAATTAAAAGTATTTAAGTTTGTTTTAC
>MU762740.1:24222-66539 GCA_026770625.1 Nicotiana glauca
AGGAGTAGGCAAAATTAGCCGAACCTCGTTAATTCTGGTGTTCCTTTTATTATTGCTTTATTGTCTTATTTATTATTTGGTGGCTGTCATAATTTTTGGTATAGTAGTTGTGACTTATTCACACTATATACATTTAGCTTCCGCAATAATTATCTCGTGCTTGGACTGAGATATTGAGGGTGATATTCTAATTTCGCATAACAGGGTGTGATACGATAGTTGTCTTTGAGGAAAATTCTATTGAATTACATTTGACATACTAATCCGTCTGGTAGATATTGATGTCCTTATTGTTAAGATAAGTACAAATTGCAAAATATATATTACATGAAAAGAAAAAAGATTGGTACTTTTAGCGAAAAAACTGAGAATAATTAAAGCGGGTTGATTTTTCGCTTAGAAGCTTGCATTTACTTCTTAATTAGCTTCGTACTTTTAGTTTCTCTGACACCATATTCTCTTTCTTTCTCTTAAGCATTTGATTTTCTATCTCATTGTATGTGCAATTTGGTTAGTTGGCCGATATTGAACTGGCCGGTGTATAATTTACTGTTTCTGAAGCCAGAAATAAAACAATCAACTACATAAAGCGAGATCAAAATCAACCATGTCCAAAAGTTGATGGATGGCTCTGTAAGCTCTTTTAAAAAAATTCTCTGTTTTCTTTTAGCTATAGTTGATTCCCTATTGGTCGTGATATTTGTCCAGTTGATTATAGGCAACTTTGATTCTTTATTATGAGATTATGAATTGACTTGAGAGTAAGATATTTACCGGTAAACTTTAGAAAAAAGTACAAAGGTTGAGACTTTTTTTGGAATAGGTAGTTGTTGATATAAAATTTTGAGAATTTAATGTTTTGTAATGTTTTTGACAAGGTAAATATTAAAAAATATGAATTGGGTTTTCTGTTCAAAATATTGACAAGGTATGCAAACTTTTATGGAGATTTTAGCTTGTGGGAATGAGAGTTTTATGTAGGGCCTAAAACCCTGTTAGATGCAGTTAGACTCGTGTTAGATGCAGTTAAACTCGAGTACCGATGAAGATAAAAAGGACGTTTAATAAAGACTACCACATGAATTAAAATGTCATTTGAGTTTTAAGCAAATTATTTTAGCATGTTGAAGCATCCATAGGAAGTAGCCTCACACGTAGCATGCATGTTCCCACAGATGCATTAAGGGAAAATAATCTATTTCGATTAAACGCCATGAAGCGTCGCAACAGTTTATGGACATAAATGTAAAATTGTTAGCAAAAACAAAAAAGATGTCATAGATGTGCTCCTCTTTACTTACTTACAAAGCTCTAGAATATTATCTTTGGCCAATTTTCACTTACTTTTTTCTCAAATGAGTAGAATATTTGCCGAAATATTGTTAGGCATGAATGAAATAAAATAAATAGAGTTGGGGGTACCTCTCAGATGGAGAGAACAGTAGAGGTGAAAACTTCTACTTTATGAGATCTATTGGCAAAGCTCTCCTTATACCACATGAAGATATTAGGAAGTTAAAAAATTTTCACTGCTTGAGTTTATATTTGAATCCAACTCTTTTTTAATGCTCACAACCTCACAGGCACGAAGAGATCACTTGTGTGCTCATATGAGAGAGACAGAGAAAAATATGATGGATTTTGAAGTAGAGGAGGGTTAACTTAAAGTTTTATCTCTTTCTTTAAATCAGTAACAATTGTGCTATTTTAGCTTGTGATGAACAATATTTTTGTATCCCCACAGTAACCATATAGAAGTTTACTTATAGGTTTCTTTAGTCTAATTGTTGTCATGCACGGATTTACTATTCTCTCATGGAGAGAAGCTTTTATCTTTTCCAATAGTGAAATTTTCTATATTTACATGGAGAGAGGGTTGATAGGCATTTCATGTGTTATCAAAGACTTCCGATGCTCATAAGCATTTTCAGTCTTTTGAAAATACTGGTTACTACTAATAAAAGATATATTGCCTTTAGAGAGTTCATTTAGTAAGGCCGCGTCTGTGCATGACTCAATACTTTGTCTTGCCTGATGATTTATGTACTCTATTTTTTTATATTTTAAAAATCACCAGTAATGTTCATTCAAAAGGTCCATATTGAGCTCGGATCCAACCATTTCATGCACCATTTGCAACTACATGATGAGTTTGTCATGGTGTGAGAATTATTGACTACAATATCATATTTTCTGCATCATTCAATATTTGTGTATCAAAATCTAAGCACCTACAAAATCTACATATGAATTTACTGCTTATGGTGTCTAGAGCATTTATTTTCATTCTTTATTCCACTTGTGTGAATGGAATCGCCTCCTTTTTATGGAACTTTACTCCTTTACATGTTTTATTTTTACTTTTCTTCATCATGATAATAATGTAAGGAGAAGAAGCAACCAATAGCAGTATGAAAAAGGAAACTGCATGGAAAAGTGAAAAGCTACAGATTTACTGACAGTTGAAGCAACAAATAGCAGTATGAAAAAGGAAACTACATGGAAAAGTGAAAAGCTACAGATTTACTGACAGTTGCGAGATGAAAGGAGAAACTTTTTGGCTGCCGCTATCAAATTTTGGAGCTCTTATTACTTTAATTTTTCCCAATATTCTTAGAATTTATGGTACTGTAATTCTCACCTGAAAGTTGTGTAAATTTGAAGTTTTCCTCCATTGATCAGTGAAGGCATGAAATTTTCTCATGGTTATTGATCCAAATAACGACTATTAATGATTGTTTCCCATGTACTGAATTTTGTTTTTTTAATTGATTGTTATGAGTCGTTTAAGCATTTGTGACACTTCAATATACATCGGAAGTACAAGTAATACCTGAACATTTTAATACCCATCAGAAGTACAAGATTACACTTTTTATTTTGCTTTATCAAATGAATATACCACGGGAAGAACTGTAAAAAAAAATTGCGGCACTGATGCAATATAGAAAGGTTCATGTAGTATTTCCCCCTTCGATACAAAGAATGTTAAGGTAGTTTGATATTTAATAAATTATAGATCAAAATGGTGGGCTCCCGATTTCTAGTACTTAAAAAACATGAAAATATAGCAACAAATGAGAAGAAAGAGTAAAAGTAGTATTCTTATCGTGGATCTAAACTATTTTTATTTTATCGCACCACCAGACATCAAACAAAGCAGATCCAGCTCTTATGTAAAATAAAATAGACTATCCACTCCATTTCATACAAATTTAACCTCAATGCTCTTGCGTTTCTTTGGCTTAGGAAGAAGTAACTTCTTAACAATAATTTCCTCTTGACATAGCAAAAATTATATGAGTATTTACTTTTGTAGTTTGAGAAGAACGGTTTATTTCACCTTGGGTAGAAGAAGACAAAGGGAAAGAATAAAAAATGTGAGGGCTAAACTATAAAATAAACTTTTGTTGGTTTGATGGTTAATTTTTTCTTTTAGTTTTGAGTATTTAACAAACACATATTTGAGTATTTAGACTTAAATTAAGGACTTATTAGGAAAATTTTATTTTAATATATCGAGTTGGTTCGGTTTTTATTTAAACCAAATCAAACCAAACCAACTATATCGGTTTGGATTGGTTCGATTTTGTCGGATTTTCGGGTTTTTTGTTACTTACATATTTTTTTCATTCTTACTTTATTAAATATTTGATACGTATACATCTATTTAGTCAAAATATAAAAAGTTAACAAACATATTATCAATTAAAATATTCTTATCGAGAATTCCATTAGTAATACATAATAATTATTTTTTTAGTTGTCTGACAATAATTTTTCGTTGATATACACTCAGGTTATCCGAATTTAGTGATTAAACATAAAAATCAATATGATACCTAAATATTAATAACCATTTCACATTCGAAAAAGATATAAGAATTTAATAGATCTTAACATATGATATGAATATGGAAGAACAAAGAGATAGACATATTTTAGTTACACCTGATAAGAAAGTGATCATACAACCCATTATTTAAGGTCAATAAATATGGAGCACTTCATATTCTATTAAAATTTATATCCCACAAGAGAATTCCAAATATTTCTAGATATTTTTTAAAGAAAATTTTATATAAAATCTTAAAATATATATATATAAATTATATATTTATATGTCGGGTTGGTTCGAATTTTTTTATTCAATACCAAACCAAATCAAACCAAACCAAACCGAGTCGAATTTTTTAATTGGTTTGGTTTGATTTTTTGGTTTGGTACGGTTTTTCGTCGGTTTGTACACCCCTGCTTTCGCCCCCTAGGGTTGCTTGGGGCGATTTGCAACTCCTTGCCCTAGGGCTCGCCCCAATTTTGTTGTTTAAAATACTTATAGTTATGTATGAAATCATTGATTGTGATAGTTTTCTGCTTTTTGGCTAAAATCAAGTATGAAATCGTTGCTTGTTCTGCTTTGTTATTTGTCACTAGGCCATTTTTTCTCTCTCGCTGTATGTATTTCTAGGAAATGCCTAACCACATGAGTTTCTCTAATTTCATTTATTAATCTAAGTTGAATCTGTTGTTTGATTTTTATATTCTTCTATAATAGCGCAAAAAAAGAAGAAAGAACGTGCAATACAGGGGTGGACATAAAATCCGAAATATATCGATTTATTCGGTAATACTCAGTATAGTTTTTTTTGGTATTTTGATATTTTGGTATGGTACTTGATATTGAGTTTACGATATTTCGGTATATCGAAATGCCAAAATACCGCGATATTTAAGTGCTACACTGAGCATCCCACCTCTATTTCTATTTTTCAGCCCAATAAAACTATGCCCAACGCTTATACCCCAATTGCCCAATGCCTATAGCCCCAATACTGCGATGATCTGGTTATCCATATGTTTACCCTAAAATCTGAGTAACAATTAAACTTGTATTGTGGTTTTAAAGATATGTGATTTAATCCAATACTAACTGATAAACAAGGAATCAAGTGTATAAATTGGAGAGTAAGGCATGTCAAACTAGTATGTAAGCAAGTCTCGGCCTCGAGCTATGGCAACCTCGAGGTAGGTGAATAAGAATAATAAAATAATAACGATGAGATTCAGATGAGCAGTAAGCAAGAAAGTGATGTATGTATATTCTCTTGTCAATGATTGATGCGTTACAAATGATTGGGACCCCCTTATATAGTAGGGAAATCCTAATAAGGTACACTTCTAATTATAGTAGGGAATCTTATTATACAGTTGTCTAACCGCCTAGTACAAATCCGTTTCAGAATTTATGCCATGATCTTAGGGTCATTGCGGGAATCTCGCTGTTTCTGGTATGAAACCATAACGGTATTATCTCGAGGTTGGTCATACTCGGCCTCGGTGTCCATCGAACACTTCAATCTTCGAGTCTCGTACTCCGTCATCGGCCTCGAAAGCCTGGTCCATTTTGAACTACTCTTCGAAGCGACCCCTCGAGCACGAAATCGGACAGACCTGATTTCGATCGTATACAGATAGTCCCCGCGTTTATTAGAATAGAATGATAAGAAGCGACTTGAGCCTCGATTTTCCGGAGTCCCTGATGATGTTATCCTCGTGACGTAGGCGCTCAAAGTGAGCGAAATGTCCCGTCGGTTCGTTTCCCCAAAATATTAAATGCTTCACCATTGGTGGTCGGCTGCTAGTGTCGTCGAACCATCGCCGCTTTCCTATAAATACAAGGCTCAAATTCGAATAGAAAACTTTACTTCCATCTTCAAACTACCTTCAAACTTCCTTTATCTCTCCCCCTCTTCATCTTCCTCTCTCATTACCTGTTACTCTCGCCGCTTTAGTGCCAAAAAATATCAAGTTTCGCCTATTTCCGCTTCCTCTAACTCAAATAAATGGCAAAAACCTCCAAAACAGTTCCTCAAAAAGGAGAAACCTTCCTCCTCCTCTTCCCGATCGGCCGGTGATAAAGCGTTGGCCTTTCACGAGATTATCCCCAGCCCCTATGTCATAAAGAAAGACTTCAAAGTTGAAAATCCCCCCGCGATTCCCGGTCGATGCCACCATGTATCGAGGTATATTTGCTCGATAATGGAGAAGCACTTCAAGGTCATGAATAAGGACTGTGGCTGGGGGGACAAAGTCGTGGTACAGATCCCCGCCCCCGAGGAGAGTATTACTACTCATGTGGAGGGTTATTAAGTGTTTACACTTACCCCTTCACGTTGGGCCCCCTCGATCCAATTGTAATTGGCTTCTGCAAGAGGTATCAGGTCACCCTCGGCCAGATCCACCCTTATTTATGGCGTATAGTGATCATGCTTTGTTATTTCTCCAGCAAGGCCAGGGGCTAGAGTTCACCCTCAATCACCTCATCCGATTGTATCAGCCTCAACTTTTCCGAGGGTTGATCAAGTTCCAATGCCGGTCGACCAAGGACTTCTTTGCTAGCAATGACGAGGATAAGGATCGGGGTTGGATGAGCTAGTTCGTGCGAGTGAGGACCTGTGATGTCATCCCAGAAGAGAAAATGCCGTTCCCAGAGAAGTGGAACCCCGATCATAAGTGAAATTTTTTTTTGCTTGGTAGATTTTTGTATTTTGTTTTCACATTGCATGATGCCCTCACCTTTTTTGCAGCGGTTGCTCGGATGCCCCATACGGTCACCGGCCTTGAAGACTTGGTCCGTAAACTAGTTGCGACCTCCTCGTATAACTAGCTCCGATGGCGTGATTTGGCGAGGGGCAGATGGGAAGCCAAACACCATGGGAAGTTCTTCTCGCAAGTTTTTGATGCTTTCCTCTTTATTGGATACGTTACTTTACTCAACCCCAATTTTCATTCGTGTAGGCATTGGAGATATCTCTGAAATAAGGCCAGCCCCGCCCGAGGAGGAGACCGAGTCCCCGATTACGAAATCGGGGAAAGATAATAAGAGAAAAAGGGTTTCGAAGACCGAAGACCCCCAAGATGGAAGGGGTCGTACTCGAAGATGCAGGAGGAATCTTATTCACGTGGACATAGACTCAGTCCACCAGCTGAATGATGAACAAGAAGAAGACGAGGGCGAATAATAGGTGTTGGTAACCCGAACCAGGAAACCAGCCGAAGCTGCCAAGCCCTCCGAGACCCTGCCTCGTGATGAAGAGGCTCCAAAGAAGGACGTAGGAAAAGCTCGTAAATCACCTGAGGTCGAGATTGTTCCTCGACCATCAACAAACATACCAAAGGGGACATGTTTCAAAATCCCCAGAGCTGAACAAAGTGCCCCGAGTGATTTTCTCGGGGCCATGACAATAGGTCACTCTCCTCCTCTACCGGCTTATTCTGAGGAGGCTATAAGGGAGGCTAGAGCGTTGCACATGACCGACTTAAGCGGAGTCCCTAGTGAAGAAGATCCTTTCTGGGATTGCTTTAGCGGGGTCGATGATACCGCCGATCTCAATGATGCAACTACTCTCTTTGAAGAGGCTCAACACCTCTTCTCTCAAGTAAGCATTGATTCCTATCATTGCAATTTCATTTTTCTTCTTCTCTCTTTTCCCTAACTAATTTCCCTTTTTCTGTGTAGGCTTTCACCATGTTCAGGGCCGACCTGAGCCAATACGAGGACGAGCTCCAGAAGACTTCGAACGAAGAGAAGACCCTGAAGCTCCTTTGCAGTCAAAAGGAGGAGGAGCTCAAGGACCTCTGGGTTGACCTGGCCAAGGATCGAAAAAATGAGGCTGAGCTAGAAAAGCAGGTAACTGTCATTTTGAAAGAGTATGGTCTACTCGACCCAACTGTGGAGGCTAATACTTCGTTGTCTCAGCTGGAGCAAAAACTGGATAGGATCGAGCTGCTTCGAGGAGAGGTCGATCAGGTCAAGGCCGACTACAACCGGTGGAAGGAGAATATGGACCACCTTGCTACGAAGAAGGAGGTTGCTTTAGCCAAATTGGCATCGGCTGAGACCCAACTCCGAGGTTCTAAGGAGAAAAGTTTGGCCCAGTCTAAAAGGATCGATGAACTCGAGGTGAAGCTTGCAGAGGCCGAGGTCAAGCTTGCAGAGGCCAGGGCTGAGGTTGAGAAGACGAAGGTTACAGTTGATGAAACTGTTGCCGTGTACTTAAGGGATGCTGAGGTTGCCCAAACAGAACTAAGGGAAGCCTCCGACCGGGAGAAATGGAGTAATAATTTGGCCAAGTGACAATCCCGGAGGGAAACCCTCGAAGAAATCCACGCTCGAGGTTTCGACCTCATTGAAAAAATAGCTCAAGCAAAGGTGCTCAAGGCTGATGCTAGATTTTTCATCTCCTTTTTCTCTGATGATGATGATGAAGGCAGCCAAGGCGGATCTGACAATGAAGAGGGGCCCGAAGAAAAAGCTGCTCCCAAGGGAGAAACCAGCCTCAGGCGTAGATAGATTTTTTCTTTTTCTTTTTGTACTTTTCTTTTCGTGAGACCTTTCATCGGTTTTTTGTACATATCATTTTCAAGTATATAAAATAAACGTTCCCTTGAATGTCTTCTCAATTTTTCTTGTCCTACAAAATTCTTGCAATAATTTCATTCTTTGAACGGTGTGTTCGAGATTTTGTCTCGGATGGCTTCCTTGAAGTTGCAGTGTTCGAGTTTGAATAAGGTTCGAACTTCATGGCATAGACCCTTAAAGGCTCATACCGGATAATGGTGAGTCCCCGAGCCATAATCAAGTTATTGCGTATTTGGACTTGGGATAATCGAACACTTGGATTCGGATCGGGTGAGAACATGATCTTGAACCCTAAGTGTATTGGACCTTAGGCTTTTTTAGATCGGGCTGTTATGGCCTCTAAGAGATGGCTATTATTTCCCTTTTTCGACTTAAAATACTTAGTAAAATTTTCTTTATGCCTTGGCATGCATTTTTTTTACCCATTGGGTTTTTTGAGGGTTTAGTGTCGATCAAAAACCTTTTGTCCTTTGTGCCTTAGCAAAAGTTTGTATTTGAATAATTCGATATCTCTTAAGGTTTTTCGAGGACTGATTATCGAAGCCCTTTGATTATTTTGCCGAGGGTAGCCTTTATTAACTAGTTTTCAGAGAATTCGAAGGCCTATTTTTATTCCCGGATTCGAACATCTCCGAGCCATATTTTTTCGGTCGTAGCCTTTACTATGGCCGTAGCCTTCGGGTATGCCTCTTGGACTTGTTTCCCGATAAAATTTCAAACTTAATGTTAGTC
Organism: Nicotiana glauca; assembly: GCA_026770625.1. NCBI lineage: Eukaryota > Viridiplantae > Streptophyta > Magnoliopsida > Solanales > Solanaceae > Nicotiana > Nicotiana glauca. The sequence goes on from MU762740.1 coordinate 33,377, forward strand.
CCCGAGTATGATGGCCTTGGACTTTACGTCGAGGGTTGCCTATTTGAGGTCTTATGAATCCGAGTTTAGATAACTCGAATGTGTTGACTATCAATGGCAGTCCTCGAGTATTCGAGGTGTATTTGCGTTTTGGCCCTTGAGCCGTTTCTCACAGAATCACAAGTATGGAGCTCGTATAGTAGCAAAGTTCTTTGAGACACAAAATTTTTGATATAGAAAGAATGCTTCTTTGAATAATTCATACATGCGTACATGTTTTGCCTTCAGGAATCTACTATTCTATATGACACGGTTCATCCGACCGTTTGGCCCACTACAAAGTTTTCCAATCGAGACCCTCTTTGGCGTGAAGTATTTTTTCGAAAGTATAACCTCCAAGAGTGATGCCCCCGAGTATTCGAGGTTGATTGACAAGAAGCCTTAGATACTGTTGAATTCTCCTTAGGTAACACATATTTGTTGCCTTGTCAAAAACCTCGCCAGAAAAACCCATTTGGGATAAAACCCGATCTAAGGGTAAAAGAATGCAACACGTGCTTTAAAACCTAAGGTCTTCATGTAAAAGGGTTCTCTTGACATCTTCGATCGAACACCTGCGATAAGTTAGTCTCAAATACAAATGGTAAAAAGGAGAAGGTCATACCTCAGTAATAATATCATTTGAGTAGTGATACATTCCAATTGTTTGGCAATTGTTTGCCTTCCATCGTGCCAAGTTTATAAGATCCTTTTCCGATGACTCCGATGACTCGATATGGTCCTTCCCAATTTGTGCCTAGTTTCCCTTCATTCGGTTCTCGAGTATTGAGGGTGAATTTCATTAGAACTAAGTCCCCGATCCCGAAGTGGCGAAGGTTGGTTCTTTTATTATAATATCTATCGATTCTTTGCTTCTGTGCAGCCATTCGAACAAGTGTAGCTTCTCGTTTTTCATGTAATAGCTCGAGGATAGTATTCATACCCTCGTGATTTGATTTCTCTGATGCATGTCAAAATCTGACACTGGGTTTCTCGACTGGAATTAAGGCCTCGGAGCTATATACCAAAGTGAACGGGGTTGCCCCCGTGCTGGACTTCGATGTCGTTCGATATTCCCAAAGAACCTCGGGTAGAACTTCTCTCCTTTTCCCTTTAGCGTCGTTCAACCTTTTCTTTAACTGTTGAATGATAGTCTTGTTTGTCGATTTGGCATGTCCGTTTCCGCTCGGGTGATACGACATCGATAAGATCCTTCTTATTTTTTGTGCTTCGAGGAACTCCGTTACCTTATTATCGATGAATTTCTTCCCGTTGTCGCATACGATTTCAGTAGGTATCCTGAATCGACACACAATGTGGTCTCTCTCGCGTTCCCCTTTTATTGCAAAATCGGGTTTTGACATTTCTGGGACAACTCCTTTCCATGAGGGTAGGAAATTGGATTTGGAAGAGTCGCCACCTAATGGATTTAATGTGAGTTAGGGTACCAAGAGAAATTAACTCAAATAACCGGTCTACATCACCAGAGATCGGGTAAGGGCTAGATATTACCTTGAGGGAAAGGTGTTAGGCACCCCTCGAGGTCCACAATGGTGGGTCCCGGCGGAACTTAAATTAAGCGAATTAGTCTTAAAGGGGAAGAAAACAATTTGGACATATATAACATTCAGTTTATTTCAAATAAGAGTATGGGGGGTCTTAAGTTTTTTAGCCTATAAGATCATTCCATGCAATGCTTGCAGCTCCCTCAAGTCAGGGGTATTTACTCATAGCATTAGCGCATGGGTTATCATTTTCTTTACTACCCAATTACTATCTTCAATTTGTTACTTAAGCGTACTAATTGATTCTAAACCGTACCCTACGTGTGCACTACCAGTTCCTTACCTATGATCCTGGAGGTATTATGACCTCTATTTGGGATGGTTCTAGACCAACCTATGTTACTTAAAAATGTGAAATCTAGGCGACACACAAAAGCAAATAGATTTTTCAGATAAAAAGCAAGTATAGGCTCATATTAACCTCCACACATGAGCAACAAAGCACGCAATTGAACCAGAAAACTTATTAATTTAGAAAATCCTATAGGTAGGATATCTATGAGAGAAAACAGTGGGCTTTCAGGCAGTAGTATATCATAGTTTTAAACCCAAAATCATTAGTGAGTCCTATGGATACGTTGCCTAATTGATTTACAAGAGCGCTTGAATTCAGAATAGACTAACGGGATCCTATAGGCATGATTTTTATGAGTTTGTCAATGACAGTCCTATAGGCATGATTTCTAAGTGTAGCACTGATTTTAACTCATAAAGACAGTTTTATTCCTTTTAGATCCTATAGGCATGATTTCTAATTGCTGGATTAATTTAAACCCCTATAGGCATGATTTCTAATCACTGACACGATTTAAACTACTACAAACAGGATTTCTAAGTTTCAGGATTGATTTCACCCTATAGGCATGCTATATATTAATTTTAAAACCTATAAGCATGATTTTTAGGTTTGAAATCGATTTTTATTCCTCTAGGCATGATATCTATTAATCGTATTTGGACAGAAATTAACAGATTGCCATGAAATATAATTGACTCTAACAAACAGTCATATAGGCATGGTCACTAATGCACATTGAGTTGAAAATATGGATGGATCCTATGAACATGATTTATAATGCAGAATCAAACGTGAAGTCCTATAAACAGGGTTTCTAGCATGCAAATGATCATGAATATTCCTATAGGCAGGATATCTAAACACAGAGCAGTATCCACATAATTCAATCAGCATAGTTAAGTCCTATAGGTAGGATTTCTACCCAATTTCAACAAAAGATATAAGAATAGACCCCCCGAGTTTTACTAATAAACCCTAAATCTGTTATTACAGAGATTATTAGAGCCCATAATGAATGAATTACATAATAATAATGATTGCACTATAGGGAGCCTTCATAGGCCCAATCTAAACCTGGGAACCAGGTCTTCAAACACAACAACTCTGAAGCATAGCAGTGATCCATTCACAACACATTAAACCAGGCTTCCAATGTGTCAAAGTTCCCAAAGATTCTCAGGGACCCCGAGCAATGCTCACACTAGAACCACACATTCAGCACATGGTTCATAAAAGCTTGGGAAAACCAGCCCCAATGTGTCAGAGTTTAAAGGAGTCTCAAGGACCCTAGGCAGTGCTCACACTATGGGTGGTGAGAACCTAAATGACTAAGAGTAGGAGTTTGGAAAACTAGTGCACAAAGGATAAAGGGTCGGGTTTTAAAATAGTTCAATTTTTAGAAGAGAGAAAGTTCAGAATGTAGAGTTGCAGGCAGAACTGCTCCAAAAAACGAACAAGGTTTAGGTTCAGCATACAGTTTAAACATGGTGACATCTAATTAAGCTAGATACTCATGCTAGTATTAAAATAATCATGGCTTAAACACAGAGAAAAAAATACTTGAATTAAACAGAAAGGACATATGACTTAAGCACAAACATATTTGATTACATGCTCATAGTTCAGAACATGTATAAAGCTGGAAAACAAATCAAACGATTTATAAGAGGATACATGCTATTCTAAATGCCTTAGTCTTAAGTTAACAGTATTACAAATTACCAGATAAAGGACAGAATCATGCTAGAAATTGAAATAAGTTAATTAACAAAGCATAGAGAAGGAAATTGCAAAGGTTAGGGCATACCAGTTGAGAAGAAAGAAAGCAAAGATGCAGTAACAATTAAGTTCCAGAGTAATTTGGCCTTGGTTTTCAGCCAGCCAAATAATAGCCACTTAGTGCAGAAATCAGAATAAGAGCAAGAGAGAGAGAGAGAGAGAGAGCTTAAGTTTTAGTAGTGAGAATAATATAGTTCGAGAGGGAAAGGGGAGAAGGGTTTAAATAGTGTTTAGTTAAGTGAACAAATAAGGAAAGTAATCAAACATATATGAATAAGGAAAGAAATCAATCACAGAATAAATAATGCAAGGTTCAGTATATGTAATCAAGCGAGTAATAGAAATAAGGGAAATATCAATTCTCATGGTAAATAAGGAAAGTATTAGTCACATATGAGGAAGGAAAAAAATATTGGAAAATCAATAAAAGATTTCAACCTTAATTTTCAGTAAACTAAAAATCAGCAGTAAAATAAGGTACAAAATGTAGACAAGAGAATTCAAAAGAAAAACTAGAATCGAACAGACTTCGTTTGATTTTGAAGAATCAAAACCCCAAATTTAGGGCAAGTAAGAAGCAGCAGTAACAATGAGTTGTAATAAAATGCATAGAGACATATAAACGACAGTATTAAAGAAAAGTAATTAAGAAATTGAAAATCAAATTGGATATAGAAAGATCTGAAACCCTAGTTTTGGGTAAAACACTCAAATCAGCCAGAGTAAAAGAGAATGGCACATATTCGTACCAAATAAACATATACAAGAGTTTATTAAAGGAAACTCAATAGTCGAATCAATTTTAAATTCAAGTAAAAGAAAAGGTATGAAACCCTAGATTCAAGTAAATCACATAATCGGTAAAAAAAATCAACAGATCCACAAATAATAGAGCAAATATAGATGAAGAAAATGTTTAAAAGACATAGTTTGAACCAGATTTGGTTCAAATTAGAGAGGATTCGAACCCTAATTTGGGATAAGTAAGAATCAAAGAAGCTATGAACATGTTCGTTACTCACAAAGTCTCAAAAATGGACATAGACGGAATAGTCACAGAAATCAGAGAGTTGAACCGATTTAGTTTGATTTTGGCAATATTTGCTTGCCAGGTTAGGCAGGCAACTAAATAAGGTCATAGATGAGTAGTCAGTGGTGAGGAGAGACCAATAAGGTAAGGGAATCCATGGTTGATTCCATATCTGGTTGGAATCGAAGGGGAAATTAGGGTTACAATGCTAGGGTTTTGAGAGAAGAATAGGTGAGAGACGAGAGAGTTTGAAAACGGAGGGTGGGTGAAATGGATTAGGGTTAGGGGTTTGGGTGTAATTAAAAAAGGGTAGGAATAGTATGGGCCATTGATCTCAGAGATCAATGACCATGATTGTTCGGGGTTCTGGGTCGGGTTAATTAAGTGAGTAAGGGTAATTGGATATTGGGATGGTGTATACAATTGGGTTAGGTTCGAAATTAATTAGAAAGGGGCTGAATTTTAAATACCCAATTAAATCAGTGAATTAATTTACAAAAATAATTAATAAATAACAAAAATGTCATTTGTGCATGAAAATGATTTAAAATAATTACTTAATATTATAAAAATATAAAAAGTTATTTTCTATATAGATAATGTAATTATGCATATATATGGGCTACTATTGCAAAAAATTCTAGCCTAAAAAAGGCAAATATTATTATAAAAAATACAATTAAAATATTTAAGCATTATATGGAGCATAAATAATAAATTTAGATGATTAAATCATCATAAAAATAATATAAGGGATAATGGATACTTGTCTAATAAAAACGCAAAAAATAAATTAATTTAAAACCCTTAAAATTATAAATTTTTTTTTATAGAAATACTTGTGTGTGTTTGTAATACATGTGAACTATTTTGAAGATATATATGCATATTTAAAAATATATGAGGAAAAATTGGGTATCAACAGTCCCAGATAAAGTCTATAACTTCTTTTTCTCTGACCTTCTCTAAGGCATGTGCTTCTACCCATTTAGAAAAGTAGTCAGTCATAAATAAAATGAATTTAGCTTTACCTGGGGTCGTTGGTAGAGAACCAACAATGTCCATTCCCCATTTCATGAAAGGCCATGGGGACGTGACTGGATGAATATGCTCTCCGGGCTGTTGAATCATCTGTGCAAACATTTGACATTTATCATATTTATCACAATTACCCCTGCTCCAATTACCCTTACCCAATTAAACTACACAACCCAGAACCCCCTTTAATCGTGACCGTTGATCTATGAGATCAACGGTCCACATTACACCTGCCCATTTTAACTAACCAAACCCCCTTAACCCTAATCATTCTCAACGATCCGCCGCCCTCAAATGCTCTCGTCTCCCTCCCCTTTCTCTTCTGAAATCCTAGGCGCCGTCACCTAAAACCCCTCCAATTCCCATTTGATTCCAATCAGATATGGAATCCCTTGGTGATTTTCTTACCTTATCAATATCATCTCGCTACTGCTACTCGATTATGGTATAACATAATAGCTTTCTTAATATGGCAAGCCGATCTCCTTCACTTTGGATCGAATCTGGTTCGAACTCTCATTTTCTTTCCTTCTATGTTCATTCTTCGTCTCTTATGGTAAGAATCTCCGAATTTTTCATTTTACCCTAAAGTTAGGGTTTTCAGATCTTTGATTCGAACCAGATTTGGTTCAACTTTAGTTTGTTTTAATGTTATTTTTCGTCTGTATTCACTTTGTTACTCATAAATCTGCCTATTTTCCGTTAAATCTTTTACTTACTTAAACTAGGGTTTTAACCTTTTTAATCGAACCATGTTTGGTTCAAATATTATGTTTTCTTTAATAACTCTTTGTTATGTTCTTTTATTAAAGCAAACGGTCCTTTGCCTTTATTGCTCTATCAATTTGCATTTACTTAAAACTAGGGTTTTCAGATCTTAGTTGATTCTGTTATCTTTTAAAACTCCTATCTAGGTTCATTATGTGATATTGTGCTGATTTTATGGTTTTCCTTTTGAATATTCTCTTGTCTACCCCGTTGATTTTATGGTTTACCCAAAAATTAGGGTTTTGAAACCTTTTACTAAGATTTTAATCTTTATTTTATTGTATGGTATTGATGTTTCCTTATTTTTGCTCGATTTACACTGTTCTAATTATTTCCTTACCTTAGTTGATCCAGCATTTGACTGTTGATTGATTCTGTATAATACTTACCTTATTCTAAGTAGTACTTGCCTGATTACACGCTGCTATATCCTGCTAATTGATTGAACTCAACTTCAAATTGACTTCAGAATTATTTTCATTTCTTATTTGTGTATGTTTGATTTATTCCCTTATTTGTCTGCCTAATTGAACGCTATATAAACCTTTTCCCCTCTTCCTTTTACGAAAAACTCGAACTCTCATACTCTCACTAAAAACTTAAGCTCTCTTATTCTGATTCTGTGCTAATTTGTCTTTGGTTTTGGTCGCTGAAAGCCAAGGCCATGTTATTTTGGAGCTTAACTGTTGTAGCATATCTACTTGTTTCCTTGCTTAACTGGTAAGCCCTAATCCCTTATCATTTCATTCTCCATATTTTCATAATCAGTGTTGCTTGACCAGCATGTTCTGAACCCTACCTTTAGCATGATTCTGCTTCTTATGCTCTTATGGCTCTCTTCTAATCTTATAGTTAACACTGTTAACTTAAGATTAAGATCTTTTGAATAATATGCATCCTCTTATAAGTTAGCATAACGTCTAAATTTGTTTAATGCACAATTTGCTAATCTTACACTTGTTCTGAACTTAGTATCCCTATAACACTATTAGCATGAAATTGGTTCATTAATCCTAACTCTACAAATTTTCATATGTGTCTGTTCAACTTAACTGTTTTGCCTAATTTCTTCTGTTATTAAACAATGATTGTCCTAGGTACTAGCATGAATGTTTAGCTTAACCAGACTTTTTAACTTACTTGAACTATGTGTTTGAGAATAACCTTGTTTGGTGCAGTTCTGCCTGCAATTCTTTGTTCTGAACCTTGTTTCTTCTGAAATCAAACTGTTTTAAAACTTGCCCCTTACCTATTTTATGTACTGATTTTAAAAGCCCCTCTTAGTACCTTAGGATCTTAACCACTACAATGTGAGAACTGCTCAGGGTCCACATAAAACTCTTGTTAACTCCGACACATTGGAGACTAGTTTTCCAATCTCTTATGCGCCATCTTCTGAATGTATGGTTCTGGTGTGAGCATTGCCCTGGGTCCCTGAGGCCCTTGGAAACTTTGACACACTGGAAACCTAGTTCTAATGTGCTATGGATAAATCACTATGCCGTGCCTCAAAGTTGTTATGGTTAGAAGGCCTGGTTCCCAGGTTTATTTGGGCCTAATGAAGGCTCCCTATAGTATCTCATTACTTTTATGTAATTCATTTTCTATTCTGGTATGTAATAACTTTTTAATAACAGATTTGGGGATATTTAGTAAAGTTGGAGGGTTTTCTTATTTCCTTTTGCTAAACTAGGTAGAAATCCTGCCTAGAGGATTTAATTATGCTATCAATTCTGTTCATTTGGTAAAAACTGTATGAGTTCTATACTGTGCTTAGAAATCCTGCTATAGGATTTTCATTGATAGCGTTAAATCTGTGTTTGCATATTAGAAGTCCAGCCTATAGGGTTAGCATTAAAATGCATATTAGAAATCCTGCTCATAGGATCTATTAATCCAACAAATGTGCATTAGCAATCATGCCTATAAGACCTCGATGTTTGATTTGATCAATTTTTTGGCAATCTGCATAACGTCTGCCCATACACAGCTCGTAGCAATCATGCCTATAGGATGAAATCAGTCTAGAAATCATGCTTACATGATTTAAATCAATTCAGTAGTAGATATCATGCCTATAGGACTAAAACCAGTTTTAAACATAGAAATCATGCCTATAGGACTTAAGTAAGTACATCAGTTAGAGATCATGCCTATAGGACTAAAAAGGAATATAACCAATCTCTATAAGTTAAATTCAGTGCTATACCTAGAAATCATGCCTATAGGATTATATCTATTGATTCTGAATACAGTTGTCCTTGGCAATCACTTAGGCAATATACCTGTAGGATTTAATAATTCAGGATTTACAATTGTGATGTATTACTGCCTGCACTGACCATACCATGCTGAATAAAATCATTAGGAAAACAACAGGTTTTAACACTCGCCTTGATAATATTGCCTCTGCACTCTATTTTCTCGTATAGACATCCTGCCTATAGGACTTTAAAGTTAATAATGTTTGCTGAATCAATTGTGTGCTTTTTGTTGTTTATGTGTGGAGGTCAACATGAGCCTATATTTGCTTGCTATCTGAAAGTCCTAATGGTTTTTGCTTGTTGACTAGACTTTTACATTTTTGAGCAACGTAGGCTGGGTCTAGAACTATCCCAAATAGAGGTCCTAATACCTCTAGGGCCATAAGTAAGGGATGAGTAGTGCACGCATAGGGATCGAACTAGAATTAATTAGAGCGCTTTAAGTAACAACTTAAAGATAGTAACCGGGTAGCAGGAGATGATAGCCTGTGCCCGCTGAATAATATGAGTAACACCCCGACTCGAAGGAGTTACGAAGTATTATTTATGTTGCACGGGGTGATCCTTTAGGCTAAAAAATTTAGGACCCCCATCCCTATTAAATATTTCTCTCGCTTATTTATTAGACTAATTCATTATTTAAGTTCATTGGGACCCACCCTTGTGAACCTCGAGGGGTGTCTAACACCTTCCCCTCAAGGTAATTTCGAGCCCTTACCTGATCTCTGGTGATGTAAACTAGTACAACATGAGTTATTTGCTTTAGGTGCCCTAACGCACCTGAATCTGTTAGGTGGCGACACTTTCAATTTCAATCCCTTACCCTCTCAAAAAGGAGTTGTCCCAGAAATGTCGAAACTCGATTTTGCGAGAAAAGGGGGTGCAAAAGCATAGTGACTCTGCTGGGGATGTTTTTAGGCTCTTACCATAACGAACTTGTTTTGTGAATTAACCTTAGTATTTAAGCATGTCTTTATTATTCCATTAATACTTGCACACTCTTCCCTGTTTTATCACTTTTTACTACGGAAACTGACTTATCTCCTTGTTTTTTTTCCTTCTTAAATGTCTTTACAATTATTAAATACCGCATTTTATCATTATTCATCATACAAATACTTGACAACATGTTATTTTCTTTTGCATAAGTACATGCTCAACATTATATTCCACTCGTGCATATTAATAGTATAGCCGCGCTTGATGAGTGTCCGCGATCTTCGTAAAATCACTCTTTAAATTTAGAAAGGCCTATTTGCGGTAAAACTAGTCGATCAGCGGTGCAGTCGATAGTTCCGTGCCTTTCCCTCTCAAGTTGTCCGCTTGAGGACCATTCTAGACTTCTATGGAAACCTTACTCCGATAATAACTGTAGATGCATCATGATCAAACCTAGCCTGGGTTAGTATGTTGTCCGCATAATGACCCTCTAAGAAAACCTTGTCCAAAGTTCACCGGGATTTTCATAATCCCAATAGCCGCAACCACGATATGTGCATTATTTGGAGAGATTAATGATGACATCTAATCGCTAATGTGTAAGTAGTCGAATCTGGAAGGGGCAAGGGTCTAACTCTATTTATTTTTGCAGAAAATGAGGCACGAAGTCCCCAGTTTTGGCATGGCCTGAAGTATACCACCGTTATTGTTAGATTGGTGGGAAACCTTTCGCCAAGCGACAAAAATCATGTGAAAAGGGTTCTTGAAAATTTACCTTCCTTATTGGACATCCAACCAAACAACATGCTGATTGAGGTTGCTACTATGTTCTAGGATAGAGAAAAAGTTGTATTCTATTTTGGCGATATAGAAATGACTCCTATTTTGAAGGAAATAGGAGGATTCACTGGATTACCATGGGATAGCCCTGGTTTACTAGTACCGGAAAACCGCACTACCAGGGGGTTTCTAAAAATGATGGGTCTGAGAAAGAATAATGACTTGGAGTGCCTGAAGAAGTCCTACATACCCTTCGACTTCCTCTATGAACGATATGGACGCAACAAATCTTACCGTATCTTTCATGATGAATTCTCCATTACTTCCTGAGGTTGGACTCATTGTAGGGTTTTTGTATTCATCATCTGCTTTCTGGTTATGATAGTGTTTCCAAGCCAAGGGGACATAATTCACACCAGGTTGGCCATGGTAACCAATGCTTTAATAGAGGGAATTGAGGGACAAACCTCATACTATTGTTCCCGATGATTGTAGAAGACATATACCGAGCTCTGGATCGTTGCAAGAAAGGGTTCAAACATTTTGAGGGTTGTAACTTGCTACTGCAGATTTGGTTGTTAGAATATCTTCAGAGGGGCCAATACCGCCAAGAGTTTCCACGAAGATCATGGAACGATCACATAGCTTTCCACCATCCTAAAAGAATGAACTTTATCCCAGACAGATTCGCACAGCTAAAGAATGCTACAGAATGGGCACATTTTTCAGCAATTTGACCGAGGACTAGGTTCACTGGATGTTCGAGTGGTTCCCTACTAATGAATTTATCATCAGATCCAGGGATATTCCGTGTTTGGTGTTGATTGGGTTAAGGGGAATACATCCCTATGTTCCTATCAGAGTCATGAGACAAGCTGGTAGAAAACAAGTCATACCACGAGTTTACAAAATGGGCCATTACAGAGCAGATTTTCAGGATGACGCCATTCCATACAAATGTGAGGCACATCACATGTGGCATTTGAAGATTATCGTGGAAATGGATACCATCGAGCCAGAGGGATATCACGCATGTCATGTGTACTTCTACCCATCATGGTTAGAAGATAACATAGCAGGAATAGTCGAGCCAGGAGTTGGTCAAGGAAATAGGGTCATAGGTGAAGCTGCTGAAGCACAAGTGAAATATGAGAGGTTATGCAGAAAGTTCTTGAATCCGAAGCCAGGCATTTGGAACAACACATGTTCGATATGGAGTCAATTAACGAGTGGAAGGAAATTGCTGCAAGATTGACAGAAAGACTGGAATATTTGGAGCAGGGTCTAATGGAACTGGAAGGAAAGATGAGGAAAAGGGTCGCAAACTGTCAGAATGCAGAGGGCAATGAGAAGGACACGTAGCAAGGGCGTACTTGCTGTTAGACATGCACGACATGTGGAATCTGATTGATGGAGCCAAGAAGGTCAAATATGGAGAAGGTCTCTTTGGGACCAAGTAGATTAGATTTAGCTGTATTTTGAAACATTTTGGAATGTAATAAGGCAAATACCATTAATAACTCATTTATTTATTGTAATTTTTAGGTTCGTCTTCTTTGTTACATTAATGAAATTAGTCATTTATCGGTATTAAATATCTCCAAATCTACTTGTCGCTAGGCTTATCTCGGGCATAACGAGGTTCCCCAAATTAGGATGCGAATTTACATTTCTGCAATACGTGTTTAAATACTACAAATGCTTTTCAGAATCCTTACTGACTTATTCACCTTTTTTGCATTTTTCTTTATTTTGATTATTCCCATCCCATAAGGTTGGTTCGCACATAATGGCATGTCAGTATATCACACCGGATCTAGAGGCCCTCCACCTCCTCCTGCTCCAAGTAATCCAAAAGGCAAGGAAAAAGCTAAGATGGATGATATGAGTGGTATCCGGAAAGACAGCACTGCACATGCTAAGAATATTGAAACTTTAGACGGTCAGAGTACTCCAGCCCAGAACGATTTGGTCCTAAGGTTAGAATAGAAAATATTGGAATTGCATGGGGAACTTGAGTAGGTACGCAACTTGGAAAACTCTCCCTTACCCTAAACGTCCCAGATCTTAACCATCAAAATGCCCAAAATCCAGCACATCCCCAAAATACACCAAACCAACGTCCACAAAATCCTCCCGCACCCCATCTATACGCAACACCTCCCCAAAATCCTAATCCCCCACCAATACCTACTCCTCCTCAACACCAGTATCTCCCTACTCAATACCTACAAACCACTTACCATACTTCTCAGAATACCCCACAACCTATCTCTGATGCAAAAAATTCAACTAATGATCAACACTACACTCTAACCCCTGGAACCCACCAAAACAATCCCATATAGGTGGATACCTTACCCCACTCTACTCAGCCAATCTCATACACTCAAGAATCTTTCGAGAGGACCTGCTCATTAAGAACATGGCGGAAGAGCTCAAGAAACTCACAAACTGAGTCCAGGGTATTGAAGGATGCAAAGGAATTGAGGGTCTGAATTATGAGGATCTATGCATTCAGTTGGATGTGGAACTACCGGAAGGTTACAAACCTCCCAAGTTTGAGATGTTTGACGGAACGGGTGACCCGAAGGTACATTTGAGGACATACTGTGATAAGCTCGTAGGAGTTGGGAAAGATGAAAGAGTTCGTATGAAACTATTCGTGAGGAGTCTCATTGGAGATGCCCTATCTTGGTATATCAGTCAGAATTCCAAGAAGTGGGTTAATTGGGTAAGCATGGCATCAAACTTTATAGACCGATTCGGGTTTAATACAGAGAATGCACCACACGTTTTCTACATGCAGAACCTCAAGATGAAACCAGCGGAAACTTTCCGTGAGTATGCTACTCGATGGAGGTTAGAAGCTGCAAAGGTTAGGCCGGTACTAGAGGAAGAGCAAATAAACAAGTTTTTCATCAGGGCCCAGGATCCACAATACTATGAAAGGTTAATGGTCATCGAAAATAACAAGTTTTCCGACATCATCAAACTCGGGGAAATGATTGAAGAAGGGATCAAGAGTGGGATGGTAACCAATTTTGAAGCATTACAGGCTATGAACAAAGCATTATAGTCAGGGACATATCAAATAAGAAAGAAGAAGGGGGAGTGATGGTGGCCCAAGGTCCAAAATCTCCACTCATATACCAAACACCTCCACCCACATACCAACCTTCACCTCCCAGATATTCTCAACCCACTACCGCCTATCATACCTATAACACCTAGCCAACCTATTACCATTCATCTCTAATCTGTCAAAACTATCAAAAACCCAAACCCAATTTTAATAGCAGGCCACCCAGACAATACACCCCTATTGCTGAGCCCATCAACCAACTATATGAAAGACTGAAGGCTGCTGGATATGTCACCCCTATTCCCGGTGTCGCCATGGAAAACTCCTCCCAATGGGTTAAACCGAATAAAATGTATGCGTACCATTCCGGCATAAAGGGGAATACTATTGATGAATGCCGTACTCTGAAAGACAAGATTCAAACCTTGATTGATACCAAAGTCATACAAGCAAAGGAATCCACACCAAATGTCCACAACAATCGCCTCCCAGATCATAGGGGTGAAGGAGTAAATATGATAGAAACTGATGAATAATGGGATCCTGAAGGGTCGATTGGGCTTATTCGGGAAGGCGATATCCCTAAACCTGCAATCACACTTACTCCTATTATGGTACAGATACAGCCAGCAGTCGAAGTTGAAGTGGGCGCATCAGTCCCGTTTGAAATTGAAGTAACAGCACCTGTGACTACACCTACTCCATTTGAAGTAGAAGTAGCCACACCCTTCACTGTGACGGTAGCATCTACACCACCCTTCAATTCCAATGCCATACCTTGGGATTATGTTACTGAAGCTATGAGAAAAGGAAAAAAATGGAAGAGTCTGGTGCTGCACAGGGGATGACCAAAACTGGAAGGATCTATACACCCGAGAATTTGGGAGGAACAAGCAAGGAAGCTGCTACAAACAACCCATCATTAAAACTGGTCCAGATGATCTCCGTAGGAAAGTGAAGGCAAGATAATACTCTATCGTTGATCATCTGAACAAGACTCATGCCCAGATATCTATCTTGTCGCTGCTAAATTTGGAGGCACATAGGAATGCTTTGATGAAAGTGTTGAATGAAGCTTATGTGTCTAACAACATCACAAGTAGAGCGATGGCCAATATGGTAGGGCAAGTACTGGAAAGCCACAAGATCACCTTTCACGAATATGAATTACCATCTGAAGGACTAAGTCACAATAGAGCACTGCACATAACGGTACAGTTTGAGGACGAATTTATCGCCAAGGTCTTAATAGACGGGGGTTCGAGCCCCAACATTTGTCTGTTGACCACTCTGAAAAGGTTGGGTAAAGATTTCCATGAGATACGAGTAGAGATTATGAATGTGAAGGCATTTGATGGGCCTCAAATGGCCACAATTGGAGAAACAACCTTTGTTTGCAAATTGGCCCGACTTGGGTCGATGTTGAGTTTCAAGTATTGGACATATCTGCTACGTACAATATTTTATTGGGATGACCTTGGATACACACTGTTGGAGCTGTAGCTTCTACACTACACCAGGTTGTGAAGTTTGAATGGAACCATCAGGAGGTAATCATTCATGTAGTCGGAAGTAATCCCATTTACACCAGTCAAACCGTCCCGGTTGTAGAGAATAGAAGAAAGTTGGGTGGAGAAACTTATCACCGCATCGAGTGTGTCAATGCAGTTGAGAAAGATAAATGGTGGAGCAGAAAAATAGAAAGCATACTGGCATGGTCAGGGTATGAGCCCGGCAAAGAGCTTGTGAAGAAACTCCAGGGCATTACCAAACTAATATATTTTGAAACGTCATGGCCCAATTTTTGGGCTCGGATATCAGTATACATGGCAAGAATATGATGATTGGTCACCCCCACGGCGTGGTCCCTATTACCCTCTCGAGCAGCTAGTGCCGCATCTGAGTCAGACCTTTCACCAGGCCGACACAATATGGGGATCTGCAGAGGCGGAAGCTTTGGCTGGGCTAAGGAACCTGTTTCTAAGACGAAGATATGGATTTCAATGTGATAGTTGAGGAGGAGAAGGAAGAAGACCAACCATTCAGACCATGGAAAAAGGAGCTATTCTCAAGAATTGGACTGCCGCACCATCCGGGGCCCGTCGAGTTCCTGGGTAGCCTGGCAATTAGCATGATTTATTTTTAAAATCCATTTTAAGCATTTAAGATATTACCAGTATTTTTTTTAAGATGCATTTTTGTTTTGAAATAATTACTCGAGTCATCGAGTTGTACCTGTTTTGTTGTTTTCAAGATTTAATTAATGTATTGTTATTTTAGTATTTATTAGTGTTTTTTATATTTTTCCTTTACAACATTATTATTACTTATGCTGATGAACCAACGACTATGACATATAATGAGATGACACAACATAAGGATAGTGACTCGCAAGAAGAGGATGAGATACCTGAGGAAGTTATTAGAGAAGTTGAGAATTTTGAGAACAAACCTAAGTCCAACTTGGACGAAACCGAGGCAATCAATTTGGGAGATTCCGAAACCATCAAAGAGACTCGCATAAGTATTCACCTATCACCATTAGAGAAAGAAGAGTACACCCGTTTCCTGAAAGAGTATGAAGATATTTTTTCATGGTCATATGACGACATGACTGGATTAAGCACATCCATAGTGGCTCATAAGTTGCCTACCAATCTAATGTGTCCGCTGGTGAAGCAGAAACTCAGAAAGTTCAAACTGGACATGAGCTTAAAAATCAAGGAGGAAGTCACTAAGCAGATCAAAGCCAAAGTCCTCAAGGTAGTTGAGTACCCAACTGGTTAGCCAACATCGTACCAGTTCCGAAGAAAGATGGGAAAGTCAGGGTATGTGTTGACTATGGGGATTTAAATAGAGCAAGTCCCAAGGACGATTTCCCACTGCCAGATATACACATTTTGATCGATAATTGTGCCAAACATGAACTCCAATCTTTTGTAGATTGCTTTGCGAGTTATCATCAGATTTAGATAGATGAAGAAGACGCAGAGAAAATAGATTTCATTACACCATGGGGGTGTATTGCTATAAAATGATGTCATTCGGTCTGAAAAATACTAGGGCCACCTATATGAGGGCCATAACGACCATCTTCCATGATATGATACGTAAGGAAATATACGTATATTTTGACGACATCATCATCATCAAATCCAAGAAAGCCACAGATCACATAGCAGACTTGAGAAAGTTCTTTGACCGGCTACAGAAGTACAATTTGAAACTGAACCCTGCAAAATGTACGTTCGGGGTTCCTGCTGGAAAATTATTGGGATTCATCGTCAGCCGCCGAAGAATCGAGTTGGACCCGTCAAAGGTTAAAGCTATCCAAGAATTGCCACCACCAAAGAACAAGAAGGACGCGATGAGTTTCTTGGGACATCTCAATTACATCAGCCATTTCATAGCACAGTGCACAGTAATATGTGAACCAATTTTCAATATGCTGAAGAAGGATGCTGCGACCAGTTGGACTGAAGATTGTCAAAAGGCTTTTGATAGAATTAAGGAATACCTGTCTACACCACCAGTCCTAGTCCTGCCGGAAACTGAAATATCTTTGTTACTCTACTTAGCCGTATTAGACGGGGCTTTTGGTTGTGTTTTGGGACGACATGACAGGAAGAAAGGAGACTACCCAGAGCAGGTGAACCATAATCAGAAATGCACACTGCATAGGCTATCAAATCATTTCTTCAAAGAGGAGGATTTTTTTTATAGGAGAACACCTGATATAGGATTATTAAGGTGTGTTGACGCCAAAGAAGCTTCCAAGTTGCTCGAGGAAATACATGTCGGAACCTGCGGAGCATATATGAATGGTTTTGTTCTAGCCAAGAAGATAATCAGAGTTGGATATTTTTGGATGACTATGGAAACAAATTGTATCCGGTATGTCCAGAAATGACACCAATTCTAGATACATGCAGATATGATACGAGTGCCATCGAACGAACTCAATACAACAAGTGCATCTTAGCATTTTGCTGTCTGGGGAATGGATATCATCGGTCCAATCGAATCCATTGTTTCAAACGGGTACAGGTTCATTTTAGTGGCCATCGATTACTTCACAAAATGGGTAGAGGCTGTATCTTACAAAGCTGTAACCAAGAAAGTCATTGCAGATTTTGTCAGGGATTGTTTATCGATTCGGGGTTTCCGAGTCTATCATCACTGATAATGCCGCCAATATCAACACTGATCTGATGAAAGCCATGTGTGAAACTTTCAAAATCAAGCACAAAAACTTCACAGCATACAAGCCTCAAATTAATAGAGTCGTGGAAACTGGCAACAAGAACATCAAGAAGATATTAAGGAAAATGGTAGAAAATCACAAGCAATGGTACGAGAAATTACCATTCGCCTTATTGTGGTACCGTACCACGGTTAGCACATCAACTGTGGAAACTCCCAATTTTCTGGTTTATGGTACCGAAGCTGTCATTCCCGCCGAGGTAGAAATTCCTTCTTTAAGGATCATACAAGAAGCCGAATTTAGTGATGCAGAATGGAAAAGGAGC
This sequence comes from Nicotiana glauca, assembly GCA_026770625.1. NCBI lineage: Eukaryota > Viridiplantae > Streptophyta > Magnoliopsida > Solanales > Solanaceae > Nicotiana > Nicotiana glauca. The sequence goes on from MU762740.1 coordinate 51,470, forward strand.
CGCTATGAGAAATTAGCCCTCATAGATGGAGAAAGGATGAATGTAGTATGTTATGGTCAACTTTATCAGAAGAATGTGCAGATCTTTCAACAAAAGGGTCAAACCAAGACAATTCACACTGGGACAGCTGGTGCTGAAGTGAATCTTCCCACATCAAGATGAAGCCAAAGGAAAGTTTTCACCTAATTGGCAAGTGACCTACATGGTTCATAGGTTACTAACAGGAGGAGCACTCATACTTGCAGAAATGGATGGAGAAGTTTGGCCAGAACCTATCAATTCAAATGCAGTCAAGAGATACAATGTTTAGATTGTTTACATTTCTTCATCTGATGTAACTGAACTACGCTTGACCTGATTCCCGTTTTATAGGGGATACGTAGGCAGCCATGTGGGTTCGGTCACATCTTAATAAAATCTTCATTTTCCCAGAACTAGAAACTAGGGCAGAATTTTGAGGAGGACCCTCAAAATTCCGGAGCAAGTCCAACCGACGTCATCATGTGTAAGACAGTCACAAAATTGTTAAAGTAATTGGGGCAGAATTTTGAGAAGGATTCTCAAAATTTCGGAGCGGGTCCATCAGACGTCTTTACATGCAGAACAGCCGAAAGATCATTTACTGAACTGGGGCAGAATTTTAAGGAGGGCCCTCAAAATTCTAATGCAAAGAAAGTCGCAATGTCTCTAAAGTGTCACTGTCATTAGTTCATCTAATTTGCTTGATATTATATACCACTATGTTTTCTAAAATAACTCTATCTCATCAAATAAGTGCATATTTTTTCGAAAACTCCATTTTTATGGCAGTCAGGTGTTACCCAGGGCAACTCTAACAGGATTTCCAGAGCAAAGCAAAGCAAAACAAGCAGACAAAGGTATGAACCAACCTCCCATACAAAACTCACAATTTTTCTTTGGATACAGTAACAAGAAATAACTACAAGTACATTCATAACAACCAGACTGCCAAGCACAAATATATCTCCAGTTAAGAAATATTCTGCTCCTATTTGCTATTTGTCCGCTGCATAAGACTAAGCCCTATCTCAAATCTTGCACGAGGCTAAGCTCTACCTCCTTATTTGCATAAGGCTAAGCATTTCCTTCTCTTTGCATGAGACTAAGACCTGTCTCAAATCTTGCATGAGGATATGCTCTACCTCCCTATTTGTATAAGGCTAAGCATTTCCTTCACTTTGCATGAGACTAAGCCCTGTCTCAAATCTTGCATGAGGCTAAGCCCTGCCTCCCTATTTACATAAGGCTAAGCATTGCCTTCTCTTTGTATGAGACTAAGAACTGTCTCAAATCTTGCATGAGGCTAAGCCCTGCCTTCCTATTTGTATAAGGATAAACATTGCCTTCTCTTTGCATGAGACTAAGCCCTGTCTCAAACCTTGCATGAGGCTAGCCCTGCCTCCCTATTTTCATAAGGCTAAGCATTGCCTTTTCTTTGCATGAGACTAAGCCTTGTCTCAAATCTTGCATGAGGCTAAGCCTTGCCTCCCTATTTGCATAAGGCTAAGTATTGCCTTCTCTTTGCATGAGACTAAGACCTATCTCAAATCTTGCATGAGGCTAAGCCCTGCCTCCCTATTTGCATAAGTCTAAGTATTTCCTTTTCTTTGCATGAGACTAAGCCCTATCTTAAATCTTGCATGACGCCTTGCCTCCCTATTTACATAAGGCTAAGCATTGCCTTCTCTTGGCATGAGACTAAGCCTTGTCTCAAATCTTGCATGAGGCTAAGCTTTGACTCCCTATTTGCATAAGGATAAGTATTGCCTTCTCTTTGCATGAGGCTAAGCCCTGCCTCCCAATTGCATAAGGCTAAGCTTTGCCCTTTCTGTCCGACGACCGGACGTCACCCTATTTGGAACTTAGTACCATCTTGCCTTTTCGGGGCTAAGCTCTGTCCCGATCCTATACAAGAATAAGCTTTGTATTGTTTTGCTCATATGCATCACAATGTCTTTGTCCGAAGGCGTCATAGTCCGAAGGCATCATCCTCATAGCCCGAAAATACCATGTCATGGCTTGCGGATCTCTCAATATCGCACATCATTATTCAAACACGTCATAGTTCAGAGGAACCATTCTCAAGGCCCGAGAACATCATCTCATGGACTGCAAATCCTTTATATCATAATTCATGGCTCGGGACGTCATGGTTTAAGGACGTCATCCTCACTGTCCAAAGACAACCTTCATGGTCAAAAGGGAATTTGTATCATGTTTAAATTCTCGCAGTAATCCATATATATTTGCACGCATTGTGTTTTAATCTTTGCAGGTAATTCAAGAGTTAACCATTCTTCAAATAGGAGCAACTTTCGCTTCGGTTTCTGCTCATACCATTTACACCCTGCCATTATTTCAAACATAACCGACTCCCATCAATTATTCGCCTTTACTCTATGACCGTTCAGATATCTGCCCTGTGACACATCCGTTATGCTTTAGATTCATGTTCATAACTCCGCATAAATCCAAATGATACTATCCGTCCCAAAAGTACCCTTTCCAAAACGTACGCCTATTCTTATAACAATTCCATTGATTTTATTCACCGTTGGGTCCAGAACTACACATGGCATGACTCCTGTAGAACCAGAGATATGTAGGAAGCAAAGAGACCAGAGTGCTGCCTATATTTTTCAAAAACACCCCATTATGTCAAAATCGACCATCATTTCTTTACTCGACAACTTTTTCATCCTTCCCGGGTAAAGATGGGCAGCTGTTGATGCCTAATTTTTTCCTCACATATTTGAAATATGCATATATATATATCTTCAAAATAGTTCATGAGCATCACCAAATATTTTTTATAATTTTCTATAAATTTTAAAGGCTTCTAATCAATTTATTCCTGCATTATTTTATATAAATAATTGTTAACTGAATCACAAATAATTTTATAATAATTTATTATCTAATTTTTTATCATTTATTTCCATACTAATCTTTAAATATTTTTCTATATATTTATTTTTATATCTTTAGGATAAAATTACATATTTTGGAATAATAGCCCACAATTACATTATTTACATAAAAATAACTTTTTATATTTTTATAATGTTTACTAATTATTTTAATCATTTTTAAGCACAATTGATATTTCAGTTATTTTATTAGGTATTTTTTATAAATTATTTACTGATTTAATTTGGGTATTTAAAATTTAGCCTCACATTGCAACCAATTTCGGACACAAACCCACACCTTTACACCAACTCAATTCCCCCCGCCCCCATTATCCTTACCCAATTAAACCACCTGACCTAGAACACCCTTTAATCGTGATCGTTGATCTCTGAGATCAACGGTCCACATTACACCTGCCCATTTTAACTAACCAAACCCCCTTAACCCTAATCATCTTCACCGACCCGCCACCCTCAAACGCTCTCGTCTCCCTCCCTTTTCTCTTCTGAAACCCTATGTGCCGTCACTTAAAACCCCTCCAATTTCCCTTTGATTCCAACCAGATATGGAATCCCTCTTATCGGTCTCATCTCAGTACTGGCTACTCGATTATGGTATAACCTAATAGCTTTTCTAATATGGAAAGCCGATCTCCTTCACTTTGGACCGAATCTGGTTCGAACTCTCATTTTCTTTCCTTCTATGTTCATTCTTTGTCTCTTATGGTAAGAATCTCTGAGATTCTCCCTATTCTTCATTTTACCCTAAAGTTAGGGTTTTCAGATCTTAGATTTGAACCAGATTTGTTTCAACTTTAGTTTGTTTTAATGTTATTTTTTGTCTGTATTCACTTTGTTACTCATAAATCTGCCTATTTTTCGTTAAATCTTTTACTTACCTAAACTAGGGTTTTAACCTTCTTTAATCGAATCACGTTTGGTTCAAATCTTATGTCTTCTTCAATAACTCTATGTCTATGTTCTTTTATTAAAGCAAACAATCCTTTGCCTTTATTGCTCTATCAATTTGTGTTTACTTAAAACTAGGGTTTTCAGATCTTAGTTGATTCTGTTATCTTTTAAAACACATGTATAGGTTCATTATGTGATATTATGCTGATTTTATGGTTTGCCTTTTGAATATTCTCTTTTCTACCTTATTTTATCTTGCTGATTTTATGGTTTACCCAAAAATTGGGGTTTTGAAACCTTTTACAGAGATTTTAATCTTTTCTTTCTTGTATGGTATTGATGTTTCCTTATTTTTGCTCGATTTATCCTTTTCTCATTATTTCCTTACCTTAGTTGATCCGACATTTGACTGTTGATTGATTTTGTATAATACTTACCTTATTCTAAGTAGTACTTGCCTGATTAGACACTGTTATGTCCTGCTAATTGATTGAACTCGACTTCAAATTGATTTTAGAATTATTTTCATTCCTTATTTGTGTATGTTTGATTTATTCCCTTATTTATCTGCCTAATTTAACACTGTTTAAACCCTTTCCCCTCTTCCCTTTAGTACAAACTCGAACTCTCATACTCTAACTAAAAACTTAAGCTCTCTTATTCTAATTCTGTGCTAATTTGTCTCTGGTTTTGGTCGGCTGAAAGCCAAGGCCAAGTTATTCTGGAACTTAACTGATGTAGCGTATCTACTTGTTTCCTTGTTTAACTATTAAGCCCTAATCTCTTGTCATTTCATTCTCCATGTTTTCATAATCAGTGTTGCTTGAAAAGCACGTTCTGAACCCTACCTTTAGCATGATTCTACTTCTTATGCTCCTATGGCTCTCTTCTAATCTTATGGTTGACACTGTTAACTTAGGATTAAGTTGTTTTGATTTATATGAATCCTCTTATAAGTTAGCCTAATGTCTAAATTTTTTTCATGCACTATTTGCTAATCTTAAACTTGTTATGAACTTAGTATCCTTATAACACTATTAGCATGAATGGTTCATTAATCCTAACTCTACAGATTTTCGTATGTGTCTAGTCAACTTAACTGTTTTGCCTAATTGCTTCTGTGTTTAAACAATGATTGTCCTAGGTACTAGCATGAATGTTTAGCTTAATCAGACTTTTTAACTTACTTGAACTATGTGTTTGAGCATAACCTTGTTTGGTGCAGTCAATTCTGTGTTCTAAACCTTGTTTCTTCTGAAATCAAACTATTTAAAACTTGCTCCTTACCTCTTTTATGTACTGATTTTAGAACCCCCACTCTTAGTCCCTTAGGATCTCAACCACTCCAGTGTGAGCACTGCTCAGGGTCCACATGAGACTCATGTGAACTCTGACACATTGGAGACTGGTTTTTCAATCTCTGATGTACTATCTTCTGAATGTATGGTTCTGGTGTGAGCATTGCCCTGTGTCCCTGAGGCCCTTGGGAACTTTGACACACTAAAAACCTGGTTCTAATGTGCTATGGATGAATAATTATTCTGTGCGTCAGAGTTGTTATGGTTGGAAGGCCTAGTTCCCAGGTTTATTTGGGCCTAATGAAGGCTCCTTATAGTGTCTCATTACTATTATGTAATTCATTTACTATTCTTGGTCTGCAATAACTTTGTAATAATAGATTTAAGGATATTTAGTAAAGCTAGGGGTTATCTTATTTCCTTTTGCTAAACTGCATAGAAATAGGATTTAATTATGCTGTCAATTCTGTTCATTTGGTAAAAATTGTATGAGTTCTACACTATGCTTAGATATTCTGCCTATAGGATTTTCATTGATGGTGTTAACTCTGTGTTTACATATTAGAAGTATTGCCTATAGGGTTAGCATTAAAATGCATATTAGAAATCCTGCTCATAGGATCTATTAATCCAACAAATGTGCATTAGCAATCATGCCTATAAGACCTCGATGTTTGATTTGATCAATTTTTTGGCAATCTGCATAACGTCTGCCCATACACAGCTCGTAGCAATCATGCCTATAGGATGAAATCAGTCTAGAAATCATGCTTACATGATTTAAATCAATTCAGTAGTAGATATCATGCCTATAGGACTAAAACCAGTTTTAAACATAGAAATCATACCTATAGGACTTAAGTAAGTACATCAGTTAGAGATCATGCCTATAGGACTAAAAAGGAATATAACCAATCTCTATAAGTTAAATTCAGTGCTATACCTAGAAATCATGGCTATAGGATTCTATCAATTGATTCTGAATACAGTCACCCTTGGCAATCACTTAGGCAATATACCCGCAGGATTTGATAATTCTGGATTTACAATTCTGATGTATTATTACCTGAAATGCCCATACCATGTTGAATAAAATTAGTAGGAAAACAACAAGTTTTAACACTCGCCTTGATAGTATTTCCTCTCCAATCTGTTTTCTCGTATAGACATCCTGCCTATAGGACTTTAAAGTTAATAAGGTTTGCTGAATCAATTGTGTGCTTTTTGTTGTTTGTGTGTGGAGGTCAACATGAGCCTATATTTGCTTGCTATCTAAAAGTCCTAAAGGTTTTTGCTTGTCGACTAGACATTTACATTTTTGAGCAACGTAGGTTGGGTCTAGAACTATCCCAAATAGAGGTTCTAATACCTCTAGGGCCATAAGTAAGTGAAGGGTGGTGCACACATAGGGATCGAACTATAATCAATTAGAGCGTTTTAAGTAACAACTTAAAGATAGTAATCGGGTAGCAGGAGATGATAGTCTGTGCCCGTTGAATAATATGAGTAACACCCCCACTTGAGGGAGTTACGAAGTATTATTTATGTTGTACGGGGTGATCCTTTAGGCTAAAAAATTTAGGACCCCCCATCCCTATTAAATATTCCTCTCTTTTCTTTATTAGACTAATTCATAATTTAAGTTCGGCCGGGACCCACTGTTGTGGACCTCGAGGGGTGCCTAACAACTTCCCCTCAAGGTAATTTTGAGCCTTTACTCGATCTCTAGCTATGTAAACTAGTACAACATGAGTTATCTGCTCGAGGTGCCATAACGCACCTTAATCCATTAAGTGGCGACTCTTTCAATTCCAATTCCTTACCCTCTCAAAAAGGAGTTGTCCCAAAAATGTCGAAACCCTATTTCGCGAGAAAAAGGGGGCGCGAGATGGGTTGAAACTGGAAATATGTCTTTAATTTTCTAGATAAGATTATTAATGCAAGTGCCAATTTCTCTAAGATTGGATATATAGTTTCAGCATCTCCTAAAGTCCGACTTACGTAATAAACAGGAAACTGCATACCTTGCTTTTCTCGAACTAGTACACCACTTATCGCAATTTTGGACACTGCCAAGTATAAGTACAACTTCTCATCTACCTTCGGAGTATGGAGCAGAGGTGGGCTCGATAAGTATCACTTTAATTCCACCAATGCTTTCTGGCATTCCAGGGTCCATGCAAAATTATTTTTCTTTTTGAGTAAGGAAAAGAACTTGTGGCTTCGATCTAATGACCTCGAAATGAATCGGTCCAAGGCAGCTATCCATCTGGATAGCCTTTGTACGGCTTTCACACTATCTATGACAGTGATATCCTCGATGGACTTGATCTTGTCGGGGTTGATTTCGATTATACGATTTGATACCATGAAGCAGAGGAACTTGCCTGAGTCGACCCCGAAGGCATATTTTTCTGGGTTAAGCTTCATGTTGTACTTCCTAAAGATTTTGAATGTTTCCTACAAATGAGTCCAATGGTCGTATGCGCGCAGGGACTTAACTAAACATATCGTCAATGTAAACTTCCATTGATTTACCTATTTGTTCCTCGAAAATTTTGTTAACTAGGCGTTGGTATGTAGCTCCTGCATTTTTTAGCCCAAAGGGTATTACATTGTAACAATATGTTCATACTTGGTGATAAATGAGGTCTTCTCCTGGTCTTCCGAGTTCATCTAAATTTAATGATACCCGGAATAGGCATCGAGAAAGGAAAGGATCTTGTGGCCAGCCATGGCACCGATCATGCTATCGATGTTAGGCAGTGGAAAAGAATCTTTAGGGCATGCCTTGTTTAAATCCTTGTGATATACGTACATCCTAAATTTGTTCTCTTTTTTAGGGGCTACGACTACATTGGCTAACCATTCGGGGTATTTTACCTCCCGAATGGACCCTATTTTAAAACGTTTAGTTACCTCATCCTTTATGAATGCATGTTTCACCTCAGACTGGGGCCTTCTCTTTTTCTTCACCAGTTTGAACCTGGGGTCGAGGCTCAGCCGGTGCGTTTTTATCTCTGATGGGATCCCTGTCATGTCTAAATGGGACCAAGAGAAACAATCCATATTATAGATAAGAAATTGAATGAGTTTTTTCCCGAGTTCAGGGGTTAACCCTGTCCTGGGTATACCTTTCATTCGGGTAGATGCTTGATCAGTATCACCTGTTCCAGCTCTTTGACCTTTGACTTGGTTGCATATGATTTTTCGTGAGCAATGAAAGTTCGAGGAGTAAGGAAATCCTCTTCTTCTTCTTCGATTACCTGATTTTTCGATTTGGTCGAGGTTGGGGATTATGATTGCTACTTGGCCATATTCTTATCTTTGATGCTCGATTTGTCGAAGGTGCTGATATGGGCGTCACCTCATCGATTGCAAACATTTCCTTTGCAGCGTGTTGTTCCCCGTAAACTATTTTCACGATATCCACTGTCGGGAATTTCATCATTTGATGAAGGGTCGACTGTGCTGCCCTCATGTTGTGGATGCATGGCCTTCCGAGTAGCGCGTTATATCTCATGTCGTCTTTGTTGACATGGAATTTTGTATCTTGGATGGTCCCTGCCACGTTTACTGGTAAGATTATCTCCCCCTTCATTGTTTCACTTGCTATGTTGAAGCCGTTTAGGACTCGAGATGCAGGCACAATTTGGTCCTACATGCCAAGCTGCTCTATGACCCTCGATATGATTATGTTTGCTGAACTACCTGGATCCACTAAAACATGTTTAACTTGAATTTTATTTAGAAAAATAGAAATTACCAGGTCGCCATTGTGCGGTTTATAAATGCCCTCCGCTTCTTCATCATCGAACGATAGGACGCCTTCAGGCACATAACTCCGATTCCTCTTTTCTCTGGTGATTGATACCTTGGTATGTTTGAATATAGGCCCTTATGGAACATCGACCCCACCAACGATCATATGAATTACATGATGAGGTTCTTCCCGCTCATTCTTTCTGTTGGTGTCTTTTTCTCTGAAGTTATTCTTAGCTCGATCACCGAGGAACTCTCGAAGGTGGCCCTCATTGAACAATCGAGCTACCTCCCCCCTCAACTGTCTGCAGTCTTCGGTCTTATGGCCATGTGTGCCATGATATTTACACATCAAGTTTGGGTTTCTTTGAGAAGGGTCAGTTTGTATAGGTTTGGACCACCTGGTGTCTTTGATCCTTACGATAGCCGATACAATCCCCAATGCATTGACACTGAAATTATACTCTGATAACTGAGGTGCTTCCACAGGATTAGTATGTTTGTCAAAACTGTTCTTACTCATAAGTCTCCTAGAATTTTTCCCTCAATCATTTCTTCGATCGTTCCGAGGAGGATTGCACCCAAACCATTGTTTCTTCAATATGTGTCACATGGCTGATATTGTTCTCTATTCGACCTTATTTCCCTGCGGTATCCCTCGGGGCTTTAACTACCAATTTGTTTGGATAAACTAATCCCGACGGGGCTCCTATCTGGTCGTCCTCGATCCTGATCTTTGATTGATAACGATTATGCACATCTGCCCAAGTTACAGCTGGATAATCGATTAGATTTTGTTTTAACTATCATGACGCTATCGAACTCCGCTCGTTCAATCCCTGGGTGAAAGCTTGAATGGCCCAATCATCTGTGACCAGTGGAAATTCCATTCGCTCCATTTGAAATCAGGATACGAACTCCCTTAGCATTTCATCACCTCTCAGTCTTATCTTAAAAATGTCCGATTTCCTTGTTGCGACCTTTATGTCCCCGGCGTGCGCGTTCACAAAGGCGTCTGCTAACATAGAAAATGAGTTAATGGAATTCAGTGGCAAGTTATGATACCAAATCATTGCTCCATTTGACAAAGTTTCCCCAAATCGTTTCAACAAAACCGACTCGATCTCATCATCATTTAAGTCATTTCCTTTAATCCCGCATGTGTACTAAGTGATGTGTGCATTAGGAGCGCTCATCCCGCTGTACTTAGGTATATCCGGCATACAAAATTTCTTAGGAATGGGCTTCGGGGCCGTTCTATGAGGAAATGGCTTTTGCACGAACTTTTTTGCATCCAAACCTTTTAAGATCGGGGGTGCCCCCAGTATTAGATCAACACGGGAGTTGTATGTTTCCACTTTCCTGTCATTATCTTCGATTGTTTTTCTCTTTTGACTCGATTATTTTGGTGAGCTCCTAGAGCATCTTCTTAATTGCAGGATCAATCTCTGATCCATTACCGTTCAACTTTTTTGGCACCGGCTCAGTACGACGAGTGATTTATGGTTGGACCATACTCGGAGTTTTATGTTGACTTTGAAACTGAGCGATAGCAACCTGCTGAGCTTGTATAATTTTGAATATTACCTAGAGACTAACTCCCCCGTCTCCTACGCCATATGTTCCTTGGCCACCAGATCGGACTTCCCTTCTACACTTCCTCCGGGGTCCGCGCCTAAGTCTGCATTCAAAGAAATGTGCGAACTAACATCGATCGGTTCTGCAATCGGCACTTCCCCAAGGTTAATCGGTGGTACACCGGCTCCTGGAGCAACTCCATTATTATTTTCCGCGTGAAGTCCACTAATGATTCATCAATAATATATGAATCGAGGATTTTTATAAACATGATTATAATTCAATAAAGTGAAGCGAGTAAACAATCCTTTCATTTATAGGAAATTCCCAAATTCCTTTTTCATCATTTACACAATATGTTCTCAAACCGAAAAGAAACACTATCAACTTCAATAATTTCAAGGCAAGCAATACAAGCATGCACAAATCATGTCGAGGACGTACAGCCCGATCCAACATTTAAACTGTGCACTGCTAGAGGGTCGAATGGCACGAACCACAGATGCATCTATTACCCCACTCGTGAATCATGTATGCGATGCGGTCAAATATAAATAAACAGAACAAACAGTTAATCAAGAGCTCATCTGGGAGCAATTACTCAAGGGAAAACAAATTTCTCTTTTAAAAATCAAGATACGATGTCCAGTCTTTTAGAAAATCATTATACACATTCAATATATTTTAAGCATTTTTAAATTGACAACAATATTTTAATTATTACAAGTAAAGTATGCTATCGGGTCCTAGACTACCCAGACATAAGCATAATAGTAGCTATGCATGGACTCTCGTCACCTCGTGCGTACGTAGCCCCCACAATTAAAAATAGATATTCAATTAATTTACCTTTGGGGACAATTCCCTCTTACAAGGTTAAAAAGAAGGCTCACCTCGCTCTGAAGTTCCATAACTGGCATTCCACGCCCTTCCGAAGACTCAAATCGATGCACAATGCTCCAAAACTAGCCAATAACTATGCAAATCCATTAATATATGCTCAATTACTCATAATGATCCTATTTATAACAATTCCTAACCCCGATCGAAAATTGATAAAAATGACCTCGGGCCCACGTGCCTGGATCCCGAAATTTTTCGAAGATAAAGTTTATCCATAACCTCAAAAACTTAAATATATAATCTACTCTCAATTTCATGCCCAAAATCGTGGTCAAAATCCAAGAATCCTAAATTTCTAGGTTTCCATCATACCCCAAGTTTTTCACTAATTTCCATGATAAAATCTACACATAATCAATGTATTTAACTCATAATAGGTAGGATTAACTTACCTCCAAGTTGCTAGGTGGAAGCCCAAAAATCACCCAAAAATAGAGAAAATGAGCAAAATAGCCAAACCCCGCTCTTTAACGTATTTTGCCCAGCAACTTCCGCACCTATGGACTCCTCGCTGCTTTTGCGAGTCTGCTTCTGTGGTGTAACGACCCGATCAGTTGTTTTGAGTTCTAGCGCTCCGTTCAACAGTCTGAGGCCATGAGCAGCTTCATTTCAGGTATTATGATTTGTACGCATGGTCGGAATTGAATTTCGGGAAGTTCAGAGTTGATTTGGAAAGAAAAGTCTCATTTCGAAAGCTTAAAGTTGAAAGAATTAACTAGGATTGGAATTTTGAGTAAACCACCTCGGAATCAGGATTTGCAGGTTCCAGCAGGTTCGTATTATGATTTCGGACTTGGGCATATGCCCGAATCGGGTTTTGGATGACCCGGGAGCGTTTTGGCGCATATTGTGGAAAGTAGCATTTTGAAAGAAATTTCATAAGTTTGGGTCGAAGTGCATTTCATTGATATCGATGTCCGTTTCGGATTTCGAGTCTGGGAGCAGCTCCGTATGGTGATTCTGGAGTTGGGAGCGCGATCGGAAGTGAATTCGGGGTCCGTAGGTCATTTTGGAGCCATTTGGCTAAAGATAGAAATTTGAAGGTTTTTGAGAAGTTTGACCGGAAGTGGACTTTTTGATATCGGGGTCGGAATTCGATTTCGGAAGTTGGAGTAGGTCCGTAATGCCGAATATGACTTATGTGTAAAATTTGAGGTCAATCGGACGTGATTTGATAGGTTTAAACATCAAAAGTAGAAGTTTGAAATTCTAAAGTTCATTAAGTTGAAATGGAGCGTGATTTGGGATTTTAGCGTTGTTTGATATGATTTGAGGCCTCGAGCAAGTCCGTAATGTGTTATGGGAGTGGTTGGTATGATTGGTTGGGGTCCTGGGGGCCTCGGGTGGATTCCGAGTGGCTAACGGATCGAAACTTAGAATTTTGAGATAGTTGAATGGTCTAGTTGCTGATATAACCGCTTCTGCGGTAGGTTAACCGCATAAGCGGTTGGAGGTGAAGGGAGCTGGGACCGCAGAAGCGGTCATATTTTCGCAGAAGCGGGACCGCACCTGCGGAAGGAGGAGCGCAAAAGCGGATTTTGGTCAGGGGCTCGTGGACCGCAGATGCGGTCAAGGTTCCACAGAAGCGGGACTGCACCTGTGGAAGGAGGAACGCAGAATCAGAAAAAAGCGGCGTAGGTAGGACCGCAAAAGCGGTATTTCAATCGCACTTGCGGAATAGCAGAAGCGGTCAAGGGACCGCATGTGCGAAAATTGCTGAGGCAGTGAGGTCTTTTAAGATCCGGGGTTGGGTTCATTTCAACCCCATTTTTCTTCCATTGGAGCCGATTGGGAGAAGCTTTGAGGTGCCATTTTCATCACTCGTCATGAAGTAAGTAATTTATGCTAGCTTTGAGTTAAATACAAGTTTATATATGGATATAGGCAAGGAATTTGTAGAAAACTCGGGGTTTGAGGGAAGACCTAGAAAACAAGTATTCTTGGATTTTGACCACGGTTTTGGGTATGGACTTAAGACAAAATTATATATTTAAGTTCGTGAGTTCTTGAGTAAAATTTATCTTCGCAAAATTTTGGATTCCGGGCATGAGGGCATTTTTGTCAAATCTTCGATCGGGGTTAGGAATTGTATTAAATTGGATTATAATGAGTACCTTAGCATATATTAATGGGTTTACATAATTAATGGCTAGTTTTGGTGCGTTGTGCATCGATTTGAGCCTTCAGAAGGGCATGAAATGCCGGTTATGAAACTTCAGAGCGAGGTGAGTGTGACGACCCGAAACGTTGTCACGTGAGTTGCCGCCCCGTTTCCCCCGTATTATGTTGCTCTATGTTTCAATATCAGTAATTGAATGGGTCGGATAGAATTGAGTTGGTTTTAGTTGGAAATGAGGCACTTAGCCTCTTAGAAGGAAGCTTGTTTTGGAAAAAAGTCAACCGGAAGTTGACTATATAGTTAGAAGTCTCGGATGTGAATTCTGGTGATTTGGTTAGCTTCGGGGGATGATTTGTGGCTTAGGAGTGAAATCAGAATTGAATTTGGAGTCCCGGTGTAGAATTAGGCTTGAATTGGCGAAGTTGGAATTTTGGCGAATTCCAATTGATAGGTGAGATTTTGATCCGAGGGTCGGAATGGAATTCTGAGAGTTGCAGCAGCTTCGTTAGGTGATTTTGGATATGTCTGCAAATTTTTAGGTCATTCGGACATCGTTTGGTTGGATTTTTGATCGAATATGCAATTCGAAAGTTTTAAGAAATTTAGGCTTTGATTTGATCATAATTGATGATTTTGATGTTAACGATAGTGTTTTGATAATTGGAACAAGTTTGAATAAGGTTGTTGGATGTGTTGGTGTTTTTGGTTGAGGTCCCGGGGGCCTCGGGGTGACTTCGGATGATTAAACGGGAATTTTGAAGCATGTTGCAGGTCTGTTTTTTATGGCTTCTGGTATTTCCGCATCTGCGGAAAAGGAGCTGCAGAAGCGATTACGCAGATGCGGTAGGGAAAGTTGCAGAAGAGATCTTGAGTGGCCCAAGGGATTTCCACATAAGCGGAAGGTGGAGCGCGTAAGCGGGGCCGTGTAAGCGGATTGAAGACCGCAGAAGCGGTTGGAGGAAACCGCATAAGCGGATGTTTGGATCGCATAAGTGGTCCCCGATGGTTTTAAGTTAGACCGCATAAGAGGTCAATATGTCGCAAAAGCGCTACCGCAGGTGTGGTTAAAGGACCGCAGAAGCGGAAAAAGGTCTGGTGTTATAGTGAGCAGTGTTCGCGAATTTCAGAAGTTAAGAAAACATTCGAGACTTCGGGAAGAGGCGATTTTGGGCGATTTGGAGAGGATTCGAAAGGGATTCCATCAGGTATGAATTTATATATTCGGATTATGTTATTATGGTGTAAAAACATGAATTAATCACGGAATTTCAAGGAACTAAAGGGTAAAAATGGAGGTTAGGGCTTGAAACCTAAGAAAGTGTAAACTTGGGATTTGAGGGGTCAAATGGACTCCGATTTTGATGAATTTGATATGGGTAGACTCGTGGCGAGTCGAGGAGTCCGGTAATGTGAATTTTGTAATTTTTTGAGAAGCGGGCCCGGGGCTCAGTTTTTGCTAGTTTCGAGATTTTGGATATTTTTCGATTGTTTTCGATTGGGTATTGTTCCCTTAGCATATTGTAATGCATTCGCTCTGATTTTGGTTAGATTCGACGCGCGTGGAG
>MU762740.1:70478-130560 GCA_026770625.1 Nicotiana glauca
CTTGAGATGTAACTTTTGAAATTCCTTCCATACGTCTGTATGCGCACATGAGCGCTCGGTATTATAAGTGCCCTGATGGCTTGTGATTCCCCAATCGAGGGGCGAGATGTGATCCCGTGAGTTTGATGTTGGGCCAGTCTGGAGGACTTGAGGCCGGATCTTGCCTATGTCTGGAGCACTGAGGTGCTGATCGTGTGAGCAAGTGTTTTGAACTTATATGTTCAGTATTGTCGCTATTAGCCGGAATGGCGGTTTGGTATTCATGTGATGAGATGTTATTATATGTCTTGGTAGTGACGAAGGGTCTGCGGGATAATAGATGAACTGTTAAGTGGTTCGTTTCCTATTGTGATCTGTTGTGTAGCCCCGAGTTATGGGCGCGTGAAGAATATTTTCGTGTCTCCTAGTTGAGAAGTGAAGTACATTACGTGTGGCAGTATGAGTTCAGACTCAGGAAGACCAAATGGCTGTGTTATGTGTATGATGGTGGAAGGTGTGCTAAAATACTAAATTGAGGCGAAACAGGTGGGATATCTCCTGCGGAGTGTTCTTAAGGGGTATGATTCTTATGTATATTGTTAGAAGATATCATTTGTAATTGAAAGGTACATGTTGTAATTTGAAGTCGCTTCAGAGAGTGGACTCCGCTGATGTGGGGATAAATGCGATATTTGTAGAGGATTTCAGTATCCGAGGATCTGTGTTTTCATAAACTGGTAAATGGTTTGAGTTAATCTCACTATAATATTGTGGAATCATTAGTGTAAAAGTATTATGGGTTATTAAATGTGTCCTGATAGATGGCTTCGAGCCAAGTTAGGGAGGTTGTTGTTGATTAGCTGATTGCACGGTTATGTGCTATGTTGGTTTCTTTTTGAGGTATGCCGGCGGATCAGTCCTGGTTGCAGAAAATAAGCCGAGGATGGCACGAGTAAAGCAAAATTTTGATAAAGGTTATATGGTGCTTCATAGATGTGAGGAAATACTAGGATGTCTTGAGTTGTTGTTAATAAAGAATGCTCAGTGTATAGAAAATGAAGATGTTCGTTTGTATTGGAATGAGGTCATATCCTTCGGTGTCAGAGTGCTAATAAGACACGAGTGGTTCCGTTCGTTAAGTCAGGTAAATTGCAGTTTGAATAAGAGTGAATGACTCTCGTGATGGTTTTAATGTGTTCAAGATTTGGCATGTAATAATCAAGTGTCTTAAGGTTGGGTATGTGGCTAGAGACTGTGTTTCCATTAGGAAGAGATCAAGACTTGTGGTATTTTATGCTAATTATAGGATTCCATGTATCAATATCTGGGAAGTAATGGTAACGAATTCCGATTCGCAGAAATTCTACAAGTAAAGTATTCTGGAACGTGGTATTTCTAGGAAGCATTGAGAGAGTATTCGGTGGCCTATGGATCTTAGATAGTGTGGTCTTACGTTCGAATCTCCTGTGGTGAGCTTGGATTGAGGCATTGTGATGCTACGACAAGGGAGAAATATCAAGTGGATGATGAATAAAAAAAAAGAGAAATTTGATAGAAGGAATAGCTTGATAATAGACCTAATCGGTATGGTAAAGATACGATTAATTCCTTGTATGTGTTCGAAGTAATGGGCTTTTACAGGAATTTGCAGCAATGCTCTTGAGTTTTGACGGCTTGCTCAGCTCAGTTTAGATAGAATGATTCAGTCCTGGCAGTTTAGCTTGTACAAATGGAGTTGGAAGAGATGTTCTTGTTGGGTTTTACCATGGTTTGAAGATGAGTATATTTCTTATGGGTATGCGAAGCATGGAGTGTGTAATGATTTTTCTTCTAAATGGAATCAATGAAAGTTCTTGACCAGTTGAGTGCGTCGATGTCTGTGGCGCGTAAGGGAGATAGAAGTTCTCATGTTATCCTAATGTGGTATGGTATATGCGTTATGTTGTGGAGGATTGAGATTTGTATGTGTAAGGCTCGGTTCAGCTCGGAATGGAAAGTCATTAAATTCTTAAGCGGCATGGGCAGCTGCAGGTGATTTAAGAATCGATCTTCGGAGGATTAGGGTGAATGATCCTCATATGACTAAGGAAAGGGTGTTACTAATCATAGTGATTTGACGAGGGTATATATTTTAGAAAAAGGGCAATGTGATTAAGTTGATGGCACTTCGGTAGTATTGCAACATTTTCTTGATAGGTCGACTGTTGATATCTGAGTGTGTTTGATGGCACAGGAGAATTTTAGAATATCTTCGAAGAATGACTGTGAGTTCTCATGTTTAGGCTATGTAGTGGTTGTGGATAGTGTGTATTGGTACCGTTAGCGGCTGTTGGGATTGGAGGCCCGAGTGGGTCCTTCTTTGTTGGTATGTTAGATTTTGTATATGATGCTGAGCTGTAGACTGGTTGTCGCAATGTGAGTTGTTCTAGACTATTGTGCTATGGGCTATGTCGGAAAGGCCATCGGTTGCGTGGCGAGGTGCATCAGATTATGATATAGCATAGTGGTTGGTATTCCAAAGATTAGCGGATGGCTGGGAAGGATTGCTTTCCTTAATTGGGCCTTTGTGATGGATGGCAGTATAGAGGTTTCTACCATTGATTCAGTTCCGATATTGAGGGACTCTTTTTCAAATGCATTTCTTGTGGCCGGGCATGTCGTCGAGTGAGATTGTGGATTTCGGTATTGATTTGGTGTCGGGAACCATATTGTACAGCTCCGGTATGAGATATAGTAGTGGAAGAAGCAGCTTCAGGCTTCTTGGTAATGAGTTTGTTGGTAAGCTGATTGGCTACGTATTCAGATTGAGATGGCTTGGTTGGCCCTGAGATGTATTATTGAGGGATAGGTTTAATCTCTCGTTATTGAGCTTGGTAGTGATCTGGGGAGATCTATGAGTTGCTTTTTCGGTGCTGTGAGGCGTTATGATTTTCGGAGTGTGGGCACATATAGTGCGGTGCTATTGAGATTCATAGTGGAAGTTGATGGGGAAGGACCTCAGTCGTGTTTGAGTTTTGTAGCTTACAACGCTATATGTAGATATTGTTATGCACTCAGTATTTTGTTGTAATGAGCAAATTTGGCTCGATGTGCATCTCCTTCGGTGAGATATGTATGGATCGGGTGGCACACTGCCATGGGTATGTTATCTGGATCGGGTTGTATGCCGTAACAGTGTGATGTTGAGAATAGTTTTCCATATGTTACTTGGTATGTCTTGCTTCCTGGTTTCTGAAGAAAGTCCGTATTGGGTGTTGCTAGGTGAATGGCGCATCGGTTATGTCCTTTCAAGATTGAAGGGTGTATATTACTTGCTTCACCATGGATGTGAGGGATTACTTGGTTTCGGACATCAATCTGTGCGTGGCTGTCTATTTTGAGCATAGTGACTTGAGGTACTTCATGTGTAACAGTGTTTGGATAAGATCGCGCATTGTAGCGAGGCTACGTGGAGATTAGACCCTTCGGGGTAGATACAGGTATTCTATTTCTATGACGTGGGACGAGGTCCTAGCCTTGTGTTGTGATGGTACTGAGGAATTTGAGTTACAGCTCTTTTGTTTGAGTCATTTGTCATGATTTGAGTATGTTCAGACCGCCCATCATTGGTGCGCGGATTATGCAAGTTGTGGCTTAGGCCTGTGATGAGGTGTCATATCACCAGAGTGGTGCGTTGAATTCGAGGTGAACGTTGGAGTCATTAATAAATGCAAACAGATGTGATTTCAGCTGATTAGAGGGTCCATATCGAGGTTTGGCCCGGAAATCTGTTGTGGTATTAGTCAACAAGGAAGTGGCTTCATGTATGGGTGACCTGAGGAATGGTTACGGTTTATCGCGTGTTTTATTTATCGTTGGCAGTATATGAAAGTGATGGAATAAGACTTTAGCTAATAAGAGGTTCTGATTTTGAGTATGAATTCGGAAAGTGCAATGTGGTTCTACGGTTTATGGCCTAAATGGACTGTGAAATTTCAGCGGAGTTGTATTATCGGACCTATGTAAGATAGGGTGACGAGGGATCACCCCAGGTATATGCTTGGTAAGGTCATTCAGCTATTGGTTGGTTTCTAGTACAACTCTGGGCACGCTCGAGGACGAGCGTTTATTTAAGTTGGGGAGGATGTGATGACCCGGCCTGTTGTCACGTGAGTAGCCGCCCCGTTTCCCCCATATTATGTTGCTCTATTTTTCAATATCAGTAATTGAATGGGTCGGATAGAATTGAGTTGGTTTTAGTTGGAAATGAGGCACTTAGCCTCTTAGAAGGAAGCTTGTTTTGGAAAAAAGTCAACCGGAAATTGACTATATAGTTAGAAGGCTCGAATATGAATTCTGGTGATTTGGCTAGCTTCGGAGGATGATATGCGGCTTAGGAGTGAAATCGGAATTGAATTTGGAGTCCCGATGTAGAATTAGGCTTGAATTGGCGAAGTTGGAATTTTAGCGAATTCCGGTTGATAGGCGAGATTTTGATCCGAGGATCGCAATGGAATTCCGAGAGTTGCAGTAGCTTCGTTAGGTGATTTTGGATATGTTTGCAAATTTTCAGGTCATTCGGACATCGTTTGGTTGGATTTTTTATCGAATATGCAATTCGAAAGTTTTAAGAAATTTAGGCTTTGATTTGATCATAATTGATGATTTTGATGTTAACGATAGTGTTTTGATGATTGGAACAAGTTTGAATAAGGTTGTTGGATGTGTTGGTGTTTTTGGTCTAGGTCCCGGGGGCCTCGGGATGATTTCGGATGATTAAACGGAAATTTTGAAGCATGTTGCATGTCTGGTTTTTTATGGCTTCTGGTATTTACGCATCTGCGGAAAATGAGCCACAGAAGCGGTTCCGCAGATGCGGTAGGGAAAGTCGCAGAAGCAATCTTGAGTGGCCCAGGGTATTTCCGCATAAGCGGAAGGTGGAGCGCGTAAGCGGGGCCGCGTAAGCGGATTGAAGACCGCAGAAGCGGTTGGAGGAAACCGCATAAGCAGATGTTTGGATCGCATAAGCGGTCCCCGATGGTTTTAAGTTAGACCGCATAGGCGGTCAATATGTCGCAAAAACGGTACCGCAGGTGCGGTTAAAGGACCGCAGAAGCGGAAAAAGGTCTGGTGTTATAGTGAACAGTGTTCACGAATTTCAGAAGTTAAGAAAACATTCGAGACTTCGGGAAGAGGCGATTTTGGGTGATTTGGAGAGGATTCGAAGGGGATTCCATCAGGTATGAATTTATAGACTCGGATTATGTTATTATGGTGTAGAAACATGAATTAACCACGGAATTTCAAGGAATTAAAGGGTAAAAATGGAGGTTAGGGCTTGAAACCTAAGAAAGTGTAAACTTGGAATTTGAGGGGTCAAATGGACTCCGATTTTGATGAATTTGATATGGGTAGACTCGTGGCGAGTCTACCAGTCCGGTAATGTGAATTTCGTAATTTTTTGAAAAGCGGGCTCGAGGCTCGAGTTTTGCTAGTTTCGAGATTTTTGATATTTTTCGATTGTTTTCGATTGGGTATTGTTCCCTTAGCATATTGTAATGCATTCGCTCTGATATTGTTTAGATTCGACACGCGTGGAGGAAGAATTGAGGGGCAAAGGCGTCGCGAGCTAGAGATTTCACCGGTTCAAGGTGAGTAATACTTGTAAATGATATCCTGAGGGTTTGAAACCCCAGATTTGCATATCATAGTGCTGTATTGTGGTGACTTGCACGCCAGGTATGAGCGTGGGTTAGAGCACCGTTGGGGATTGTGACTTGGTCCGTCCCAGTTGTTGATTTTACTGCGTGATTAACTGAAACCTGCTTGATGTTATCATGATTTGGGCTGATTGCCATGTTTTGGGCTTCGTGTCGATTATTTGGATCCCTTAGGGATTATTATCACTGTTTTCGTGATGCTTAGTATGTTTTCATGATATCAGACCTGAGTTAAACACTGTCTTGAAATGATTAGTAAATTTCTAAAGTCTTAATCACTTAAACTATAATACCTGTTAAATGGAACTGAAAATGGTTAACTTGATTGTGCCCGTGTGGCTTGCATGCATATATAACTGGACTGATTGTGGATCGGGCTGTACGCCGCAGCGAATGCTAAGATGATAGTGCGTTTGGGCTGTAGGAGCCCCTCCCGAGTCTGAACCCCCACAGTGAGCGCGGGTACCCAAATGGATCGGGTTGTTCGCCGCAACGGTCATGTGCATTGCATTGCATTCACGCATTGATTCCTATCTGTACTACGTGGCATGACATTTAGCACTCTCATATCATTGGCATCCATGTTATTTCTTGCACTATGTACCAGATACCCTGATGTTATTTGTAAATAGAGTGATGTGCCCGAGGGGATGACTTGTGTGCGGACTTGCACTACCTGATATCGCATTCATATGCCTACTGTTGGAAAAAGAATATTTTTACAAGAGATTTTAAACTGAGCTAGATGTTTCTAAAGGAGTTTCACGATTTTTACTATTTTGTTGAAAAGGTTGTACTGTACTATATAGTATGATGGAGTGTTCTTACGTGATTTCTTACCGCTCAGTTATTATTTACACTTATTACCACTGAGTTGGAAGTACTCACTTTACTCCCTACACCATGTGTGCAGATCCAGGTACCTCGGGAGTTTAGCTAAGCTTTTGCTGATTTTAGAGTTTATCCGGAGTGGTCGAGGTAGCTGCCTGATGTCCGCAGGACCTGACTCCTTCCCTATCCCTTTTATTATCTTTCAGCAGTTTTGAGACATTATATTATTTGGAGTCTTGTCACACTGTATTGTTAGAGGCTCTAGACTCATGACCCCCAGGTCTTTGGGAGTGTATTCAGCATTATAATGATTTGAGGGCTTATATCTATCTATAAATTAAAATTCTTAGCTTTATTGTTGATAAGGATATTCAAATTGACGAGTTTCGAGCTTCATGCTCGGGTTGAGAGTGTAATTGGTCTGGATTGCCTAGCAATTGTGTTGGGCACCATCATGACTAGGATTGGGGTTGTGACAGTGAGTCTCCTTTCTAAATTTGTAAGAGGGAATTGTCCCCATAGGTAAAATAATTGGTTATGTGTTCCTATTTGTGGGGTCTACGTGCGCACGAGGTGATGAGACTCCGTGCATAGCTACTATTATGCTATTGTTCGGGTAGTTTAGGACCCAAGAGCATGTTATACTCGGATTATTTGTGAACTTATTGGCAGCTTGAATTGCTTAAATCACATTGAGTTAGTAAATAAATTTCTAAAAGGATTAAACTTCATTTTTCTTAAATGGTTAAAAGAGGATTGACTTTTTTGGGATAACTGCTCTGTGTGGATACTTGATTGACTGTCTGTGTGTGTTTAATTTTGGAGCAGGCCGAATGCCTCGACAGATTAAATAGATGTATTTATGGTTCACGTCGTTCGACCCTCGGCATTTCACAGTTTACAGTTCTATTGGAGCGGGCCGTCGACCTCGGCATGATTTGCATGCTTGTATTGCTTTCCTTGAAACTTATCGAAGTTGTTGCTGCCTATTCCTGGTTTAAGAATATATGTATAATTGATCAAAAAGAATGATTTCCTATAAAAGGAAGAATTTTTTATTTGCTTCAACCCATTGAATTATAATCATGTTTATAAAAAGCCACGGTTTAATATGTTATGGATAAATTATTATTGGACCATTAGTAAGTGTCAAAGTTGACCATCCCGTCTCTATTTCTTCGAGATTAGAAGGGATACTCATTGAGTACACGTTGTTTTCGTACTCATACTATACTTCTGTGCATTTTTATTGCACAAGCATATGCATCACTAGTGGCCTACTGGGCGTAGCAGCACGGTGGATACGGAGACTTAGGTGAGCTGCACTTCTCGAGGTGACCCGCAGCTAGCAGAGTCTCTTTCAGTTTTCTGTATTCATTTCTGTCCAATATTGTACTCCGGACGATTGTTGTATTTCATTATTTCTTAGAAATTGTTCATGCACTTGTGACACCGGGTTCTAGGAGAATTTTTGGATTATTAAATGTTAAGTTTGCTAAAGATTTTGCGGTTGTTTCTGTAAATTTTTATTATTCGTTATTTAATGCGTAAAGAAAAATAATTTTAGACAATACAAAAAAATTAGAATTTAATTAAGTATTTTGGTTGGCTTGCCTTGCAGCGGTGTCCGGCCCCACCACGACCCTTAGTGGATTTTGGGTCCTGGCATGTGGAGCCTCTATTGCACCAGCGCCAATTACCGCTTCTATGGTTTTCCATCTCGCTTCTGCACTTGCGCAAATGCGGTCAATGCCCCGCGGTCATGTTCTGCTTCTGCGCCTTCTAGGCCGCTTCTGCGGCTCCACACCTGCGTCCCAAGCCTCGCAGGTGCGATCACTTCTTCTTCAAATTCTAAAATTGATCCGCTAACCACCCGGAATCCATCTGGGGCCCCGTCCATTCACACCAACCAGTCCCAAAACACATTACGGACTTGCTCGAGGCCTCAAATCATATCAGACAACGCTAAAATCATGAATCGACCTCCAATCCAAGCTTAATGAACTTTACAATTCCAAACTTCTACATTCGATGCCGAAACCTATTAAATCTCGTCCGATTGATCTCAAATTTTGTACACAAGTCATATTTAACATTATGGACCTACACCAACTTTCGAAATCTGAATCCGACCCCGATATAAAAAATTTCACTTCCGGTCAAACTTCTCAAAAACCTTCAAATTTCTATCTTTGGCCAGATGACTCCAAAACGACTTACAGACCTACGAATTCACTTCTGATCGCGCTCCCAATACCGGAATCACAACACGGAGCTATTCCTAAACTCGAAATCCCAAACGGATATTGATAATACTGAAATGCACTTCAACCCAAACTTATGAAATTCCTCCAAAAATGCTAACTTCCACAATAGGTGCCGAAACGTTCTCGGTTCTTCCAAAACCCGATCCGGACATATGCCCAAGTCCGAAATCATCATACGAACCTATTGGAACCTTCGAATCCGAATTCCGAGGTCGTTTACTTAAAAATTCAATCTTAGTCAATTCTTTCAACTTAAAACTTCCGAAATGAGAATTCTCTTTTCAAACAACTCCGAACTTCCCGGAAATTAATTCCGACCATGCGTACAAGTTATAATACCTAAAATGAAGTTGCTCATGGCCTCAAACCATTGAACGACGCGCTAGAGCTCCAAACGACTGGTCGAGTCGTTACAGAAACAATCACTATTATCCTTAGCCCTACGATGTGCGCCAAACTGTTTACCATAGAAGCCGAGTAACGATTAAACTTGTATTATGGTTTTAAAGATATGTGAATTAATCCAATACTAACTGATAAACAAGGAATCAAGTGTATAAATTGAATAGTAAGGCAAGTCAAACTAGTATGTAAGCAATTCTCGACCTCGAGCTATGGCAACCTCGAAGTAGGTGAATAAGAACAATAAAATAATAACAGTGAGATTCAGATGAGCAGTATGCAAGAAAGTGATATATGTATATTCTCTTGTCAATGATTGATGCGTTACAAATGATTGGGATCTCCCTTATATAGTAGGGAAATCCTAATAAGGTACACTTCTAATTATAGTAGGGAATCTTATTATACAACTGTTTAACCGCCTAGTACAAATCCATTCCGAAATTTACGCCATGATCTTAGGATTACTTGCACTGAAAATTATAGAGTTTGTTTTATCCTTTTTTTTTGTTCTTTTGCTCCCTTTTTTAACTAGGGGTATGCATTCGATTTATCGATTCGATTTTGACCCTTATCGATAATTACTTATCGATTATCGATTTGTACATATGCTTATCGTTATCGTTTCAATAAGATTTTGATTTTTTCGATTTCGATTTATTGATTTTCGGGGCTTATCGATTCGGTTATCGATTACACCAATAAGAAAATTTGCAGGATTTCATGAAAAGTATATCACTATAAACGCGCTTAACTAATATGGACAAAAAGAAGCTAAAATAAGTCGAACACTATTTATAATATAAAAATTATGTCAATAAGCACATGCAACAAAACTAAAGTAAGAGATCAAATGTATGCCACTAACACTCAAACGGTATAAAAAAAAATAAAACAAAACAAAACACATCATCACGGCTAATTTTGTTTTCCATTAATTTGAACTTCATTCCCTTGATCTTTAAATATGATCATTCCTTAAATGTGGTAGAGGAAATAATAGGATAAGAGACTTAGGGTAAAGGAAAGGGTATAGATTAGGGAAAATAATATTGTATAGCCGCTTTCAAAATAGTAGCGGAATATATATACATTCTGTATGTTATATTAATCTACACAAATAGGTAATTACTCATTTAACAAGTGTCTGCAGTCTAGGGGCGTGCATTCGATTTATCGATTCGATTTTGACCCTTATCAATAATTACTTATCGATTATCAATTTGTACATATGCTTATCGTTATCATTTCAATAAGGTTTCAATTTTTTCGATTTCGATTTCGATAACAAATAATCGATTCGAATTATCGATAAACCGATTCGAACGCACGCCCTTATTTTTAACACCCGGTGCAGTAATTCCGTCTGATTAAAAATGATTTGATTACGATAAAGGTAACTGTTGCTTCTAAGGTGTGCCAAATATAAGGTCCTCCCACACAAGATTTGGTATGATACTGAAAGCTTACCGAAATTATACCGAATCAAATAAGAAAATACCGAATCGTACCGAACTATTTCGGTACGGTATTTGATATGCATAATTGACATACCGAATACCGAAGTACCGAGCGGTAGTTACTAAATACCGTACTGAACGCGCACCTTGGTGCAGCAGATAAAAGAAAAATTGTACTTGTGGTATTTACTAAATTAACTTTTTATTTTTGTTAATTTTAATAAAGTACCCATTTAAAATTGATATATCTCCTCTTTAAAAGTTTGTGAAATCCATAGGTTTACTAACTAAATTTTTTTAATCCAACTAGGTATGAACTTCTATTGATCTTTGTACAAGGACATTTAACTAATTCACCCGAATTAATATGCTTTCACATTCTTTTTCCAGTCTTTTTTCCCTTTTCTATTTTAATTTACTGAAGTAACAAATATTTCTACTATTTCTTCCTCCCGCCCTCCTACGTAGTGGTAATAAATAGTTCAAAGAAAATATTTAAGCACTCATATTATCCACTAAAAATGGGTTGGATAATAAACGTTTTAAAAATGGGTCAAATATGGATAAGAACCATATTATCCATTTAGAAAATGGATAACCAATGAGTTTAACTTTAACATTTGTAAAGCTTTAAATTAGAGTTACTCAAGTTTGGGAGACTAGGAATTTTCCCAAAAAATGATCTTATTCAAGAAGTCATCGATAATATAGTTACCCATATTATCCGTCGGTTAACCCGTTTTTTATCCGTATTAAATATAGGTCGGGTTAGTTAATTTATCCCTTTTTTTCATTACTTATTTTTGACCGAAATCATATCCGACCCAACCCGCCCATATTTGCCACTTGTACTCCTATGTATATCCCACATAAGGGATGTCAATAGATATCTAAAAATCGACTAAACCGACCAAATCGTATCACACCTATCCGATTTTTAGGTTTTCTTTAATAAAATCGTAAGTTTTTATATAAATTTACAACCGTACCGATAATTAGGGTAAGTTTTTTTATCTTATGAAAATAAATCGAAAAAATACCGAACCGTACCGAATAATTTACATGTGAAAGATATGTTTATATACTAAGTTTAAAAATAATAAAGCATTAAATTTTTTCTTAACCTTTGAAATTATAAAAATAAGTACAAGCTAACAAGTAATTAAAATCAAAATTCTAATTCCCAAACCTATTATGTTACTCATACTGAAACTAAATTGGCACACCTCCTTTTTACACCCGAGAGGGTATATAGGGAAGTTTTTTCAATTAAAGTGACATAAATCGAAATTGGATTATTTTTATTTATTTAGAGTCGCCACTTGGAATAATTTATTATTGTGTCCCAAGTCACCGGTATATTTTAAATCCTAAATTGAGGAAAATCGACTTTATTTAAAAGTCTGTGAAACTAGAAAAACTAGGTATGGAATTCTGTTAATCCGGGAGAAGGTGTTAGGCATTCCCTGGTTCCGTGGTTCTAGCACGACTGCTTAACTATTAATAATTGACCTAATTATTTGATTTATTACATGTTTTAAGCTTATTGTGCATTTTTAACTTTTGAACAACTTTTAATTATTTTAAACCCTTTTTAGGTTTTATGGAATTGTTTCTTGAACAAGTTACGATTGTCGTACACTTGCTATTTTGGGACACACAGCAAACCACGCTATAAAATGCACCCATAATCCACGATATGTTTATTTTTATTATTATTCGAAGTTGTTATGATCAGGTCACATGAAATGCACACCCGAATTGGGAATTATGTACCATGACTATGCCACAGGAACCTTACCCATAGTCACGATAGTTTATTAATCTTGCCTAAAGCATTTCTACGATGTTCATCATTTAAAACTAATTCGAAGTTCAATATAAGGCTACTGATTGTATACAAGATTGGGATAGATGTGTTGGACCTTTAATTATTTTTGAAAGACTTGGGCCAACGGTAAGCCCATTAGGCTGTCAAAAAATTAATGAACAGAAGTGCTAAGATTTGATTGGGCTCAAAATTGAGCCCAAAAGAGGAGATATGTAGAAATTAAAGTCATGCGTGGTCCGGATTCAACCAACGCTGCCTCACCTGGACCACTGCCAGGCCCAACCACTTCTGGCACAAGAACCTTCAACATTAAGGCCCTATTGAAGCTTAATTTCTTCTAAATCAGTGTAACACAAAAAAAAAATATTCTGGGAAAAATCAAATGATGAACAACCTTATTGGGCTTTAATTTATTAACAAGCCATTAGTAATACAATATTATTTAAACTACTTTAATCACATTAAGATCAGCCATGTAATTATTTAACCATAAATGCAAATCTAGGATACAAATTGGATATCACTTAGCAATTAGATACCGTTTTTCTTTTGAACGTGGATGCATTTGGAAATCAAAAACTCAAATGGAGTACCAAATTTGAAGAACAATAATGTGTGGTATTGATTGGGCTCAAAATTGAGCCCCAGAAGTAGAAGAATCCAGAAACCACAGAAGAGGTGATTTCGACCAGGCCTCCTCAATTTGGCCAATATCAGGCCCAACGATTTCAACAAGAAGGCCTTTGGCATTGTTGAGATCTTACTGACCCTCAATCTTTGATAAAAAAAAATTATATTGAATTAAGAAAAAAATCAGAATATACTGATAAACCATGCCATAAGCCTTAATTCTTTAATATGCCATTGGTAATACAATATCAACAAGAACTAACTTAAACTACTGACTAATCCAGTAATATTAGGCGTGTAACTATTTTCGCAGTACTGGAGTTCTAGTTAACTGATTTGAATATCATTTAATAGACTTCTTTCAAGCATGTATGAAATTGGACCTCAAACCTACAAGATGGCCAACAAGACCAGCATACTATTCAACACTTTTAATAAATGAACAGAATGAGTTGACGACATTACCAGTTATTTTGAACTCTCGAATAACAAACATGAAAAGAAGAATCATTTGACATTCACCCCATAAATATCCTAACCATATTATAGACTAATAAATCAAACACATGAAAGATAAACTATTTAGAACATTCAACACTAGGCATACCAACCAATTCATGAAATAACACAGCAGTATTAATGTACTCAAGTATAAGCTAGAGAGGACGAAGCTAAAGAAACAAAGTCCAATGACTTTAAAAAAAATGAAGAAATTGAAATTTAACAGGAGCATAAAACATCACAGCAGCAGTACACCCTTAAGAAAACATGCTTGCATTTCATTCATCATTCAAAGCTCAAGAGATACCTACTTACATATGATCACTCATTTTAAGAGTAAATTCTGTGTTTTGAGGTCTTCAAAACTTCTTTTTGTCTCACATCTATTTGCGTGTGCAATCTGGGCGTGTTTCCAGGAAGCTTTTATGTGAAAACTAAGTAAAATGTGGAAATTAGCTTTTAAAATGGAATAAAATTGGCTTTGGTCAATATTCTTGGTAAACGGACCCGGACCCGTGATCCGATAGTCTCATAGGGTCCGTAGTAAAATATGGGATTTGGGCGAATGCCTGAAATCAAATTTCGAGGTTCCAAGCCCGAGAAATAAATTTTTAAAGAAAATTATTTTCTGAAAAATATAAATATTTTTATAAGTGAATTGATGCATTTGCTTGATGGTATCGGGCCCGTATCTTGGTTCTGGAGCTCGGTACAAGTTTGAAATTATGATTAAATTAAATCTGTAAAATTTGATAAAGATCGGAATTGGTTTGGTGTAAAACGGACTTATAATTGAGAAAATAGTAATTTTGATGTTCTTGAGTGATTTCATGAATTTGAGTTTTAATTCATAGACGTTGATGTTATTTTGATAATTTGATCACATGAGCAAGTCCGTATGATGTTTCTGGACTTGCGTGCATGTTTGGTTTGGATCCCCGAGGGCTCGAGTGAGTTTTGGATAGGCCATGGAGCGCATTTACACTTAGAAAATAACTGTTACAGGTTCAGAGAAGTTGCAGGTCTCTGAACCAGGCTTCGCGGTCCGCGGTGGGTTCGTTGCTACCGTGGTGGGATTGATGCGGTCCGCGGTGAGAAAGGTCATGTCATCGCGGCTACGCTCGATATTTTGCGGTCCGCAGTGGAGCTCCGCGACCGCGATCCTTTTTCTGCAGTCAACGGTGAGGATCTGAGAGGGGTATATATAAACGAGTCTTTTCAGCCATTTTTCATTTTTCAAAAACCTAAAACATAAGAGGCGATTTTTCAAACACTCTTTCTTCCCCAAAACACAAGTAAGTAATTTTGAACTCATTTCTTTCACTCCTTAACTTCTTTTTACAAGATTTCATCCTAGAATCTAGGGTTTTCATGATAGAGTTGAGAATTTTTGGTAGAACTTAGGAATATTAAAATTTGGGGATTTAGACCTCAAATTGAGGTCGGGTTCCAAAATCAATTATATATTCGGGCTCAAAGGTAAATGGGTAATCGGATTTTGGTTCGAATTCTAGGCTTGGACCAAGCGGGTCCGGGGTCGATTTTTGGCTTTTTGGGAAAATCATTTGAAAACCTATTTTCATGCATTAGAATTGATTCATATAGCATATATTAATAGTATTAATTAAATTGTGGCTAGATACAAGAGAATTGATGGTGGAAACAAGAGGTAACGTGGTAGTTGAGGCTTGAATTGTGTTCGTGGTATCTAGGTAAGTGTTTGGTCTAACCTTAGCTTGAGGGATTATGAGTTGTGTCTCATTCGCTATTTTTTAATTGTTGAGTACGACGTATAGGCATGGCGACAAGTATCTATGCAGTGTCAAGCATGCCCATGAGCCTTATACTTTGATAAATGTGACTCTATTTCGTATTGTTCATGCTTTATATGATGATATCTATTGTTGAACAAGACTTGTAGAAGTATTATTGGTAATTGAACATTAAAGAGCATTGGCTCAAGTTGTGAATTGATTTGTGGGAGTATTATTGGTAATTGAACATTCTTGAGCATTGGCTTAAGTTGTGAATTGATTTGTGGAAGTATTATTGACAATTGAACATTTTAGAGTGTTAGCTCAAGTTGTGAATTGAGTTGTGGAGTAAATGTGGAAAAGAGAAGAGGTTTATGATATTGTCTCTCTTGTGGATGTTATTGCTTTTGATATTATCTCCCTTGCTGGAATATTATTGCCTTTGATATTGTTTCCCTTGCCGGGATACTGTTGTTATACTATTGTTCCCTTGTCGGGATTTTGTTGTGATGTTATTAATTCCCTTGACCTTATTGCTTTGTGATTGTTGTTTGGGTAAGGAAGAGTGTAAAAGCACGAAGGGTAATGCCGTGCATGATATTTGTGAGAGAGTGTTAATGCACGAAGTGTGATGCTGTGCCGATATTGTGAGGTTAAAGCACGAAGAGTGATGCCGTGATCCACGATGTACCATTCCATGCCATGATATGAGTGATAATGCACGAAGGATAATTTTGTTCCATTATTATGTGAGGTAAAAGCACGAAGGGTGATGTCGTGCCGATTATATTGATTCTTATGGTGAGGACGAGAATTAAAGCACGAAGGGTGATGAATTGCACTTGTCTTTGATTTTTCTTATTCATTATGATAATTGAGTTATGGTGTTCTTTACGTTTATTTATTGGTTTTCGATTGTAACTTGATTTCCCCGCAGCATGTTTTTCTTCCTCCTATCTTTACCTATACATTTTTGCCTTTATTTTTTCGCTGTATATGATTTAACTGCACATGTTTATTTGGTAGTTTGGTCCTAGCCTCGTCATTACTTTGTCGAGGTTAGGCTAGGCACTTACCAGCACCTGGGGTCAGTTGTGCTGATACTATACTCTGCACTTTGTGCAGATCCCGGTGCTGTAGCTTTTGGTCCACAGTGAGGTTGCTGTTTCCAGTTTATTAGTCAACCCGAGGTAGTCTTGCAGGAGTCCGTAAGCCTTGGCATCTCCTTCTATCATGCCCTTTCTGTTTTTTACTTATTCAGAGACAAATTCATGTATTTCTATTCAGACTTTATTTTAGTACTCATAGATGGTCCGTGACTTTGTGACACTAGATTTTGGGTAGAGTTGTACTTAGACTTCCGCAGTTTGTATTAATCTAAATTATCAAAATTCATCTTTTGACTATTTTTGTTATTATTATTTCCGCTGCTTTTGTTATGTTGTTTTGGAATTGTTAAGGAATTAAAAATAAAAATGGTTAAATAATTGGATTAATTGGCTTGCCTAGATTTCACTAGTAGGCGCCATCACGATTTTCGAGGGTGCGAAATCCGTGTCGTGACAAGTTGGTATTAGAGCTCTAGGTTGCTTAGGTCTCATAATTCACGGACAAGCTTAGTAGAGTCTGAGGGATCGGTACGGAAACGTCTGTATTTATCCTCTAGAGGCTACAGAGTTAGGAAAAACTTTACATATATTCTTTCCTATCGTGCGATCTGGTTTCTCAATGCTAATTGAACTTCTACTCTTGTCTTTCGTAGATGGCAAAAACATGCACTTCTTCATCCGCTGATCAGCACCCCGAGCCCCCAGCGGTAGAATCTACAAGGGGCGGAGGGTAAGGGCGAGGCCGTGGTAGTGGCCGAGGCAGGGGCAGAGCTTAGCCCAGAGCAGCAGCACCAGTGGCGGAGCCTCAGGTTGAGTTTGACAAGGAGGTTCCAGTCCAGGCAGTTCCAGCAAGACCAGCTCAGGTTCTAGAGGGGTTTATCGCCACCCCGGTACTCCAGGATGCTCTGGTCCGTCTAGTGGGCCTTATGGAGAGTGTCACTCGAGCTCGCTTACTTCCTGTAGCACCAACTGTCTCTCAAGCTAGAGGAGGAGCACAGACTCCCGCTACCCGCACTCCAGAGCAGATGGTTCCCTAGTTTTAGACTCCAGTAGCTCACCCAATTGGAGAAGTTCAGCCGACTGTGGCAGCTCAGACCGGTGAGGGAGCAGCTATGTTTGCCAATGCTTTGTGGAGGTTGGATAGGTTCACCAAGCTGTTTGCTACCACTTTTGGTGGTACATCTTTTGAGGATCCCCAGGATTATTTGGACAACTGTAATGAGGTTCTTCGGAACATGGGGATAGTGGAGACCAATGGGGTCGACTTTGCTGCTTTTCAACTGTCTGGATTCGCCAAGACTTGGTGGAGAGATTATTGTTTGGATAGACCAGCTGGGTCACCGGTTTTGACTTGGGATCAATTTTCTCAGCTATTTCTGGAGAAGTTACTTCCTATCACTCAGAGGGAGAACTATTGGAGGCAGTTTGAGCTTCTCCAGCAGGGTTCTATAACTGTCACTTAGTACGAGACCAGATTCATTGGATTGGCCCTCCATGCTCTTCTTATATTTCCCATTGAGAGAGAGAGAGAGTGAGGAGGTTCATTTAGGGACTCATTCAGCCTATTCGATTGTAGATGGCTAAGGAGACGGGGAGAGAGATTTATTTTCAGGATACGGCCAATGTGGCCAGGAGAGTGGAGATGTTCTATCACAAGGGAGTGGTCAGGGGTCTGACAAGAGGCCTCGTCATTCCGGCAGGTTTAGTGGTGCCTCATTTAGAGGCAGAGATTCTTTGGGTAGGGCTCATCCTTCCAGACTGTTTCATTCAACACTACAGGCTTCTCACGGTGCTCCAGGTGGCCGTGGTTCTCATACACAGTATTATGACCAACAGTCCTACAGTGCACCAACAGCTCCTATCAGTGCTCCGCTGCTCCAGAGTTTTCAGGGTGGTCATTCAGGTCGTCAGGTCAACAGTCTCAACAGCCGAGGGCTTGCTATACTTGTGGTGATACGAGGCATATTGCTAGATTTTGCCCTTGAGCACCGAGCAGCTCTCAACATCAGGTTTCCCGTGCCATGGTTCTGACATCGAGTGTTCCACCGCCTTCTCAGCTAGCTATAGGGGAAGGTAGAGTGCTAAAGGTGGAGGTAGAGGTACTAGAGGTAGAGGTAGAGGTACTAGAGGTCGAGGCTAGCCAGCAAGAGGCCGTCCTAGAGATGTCATTCAGAGTGGTGGGGCCTAGCCCCGATGTTATGCCTTTCCAGCTAGGCCTGAGGCTGAGGCTTCCGATGTAGTTATTACAGGTACTGTTCTAATTTGTAGTAGAGATGCTTCAATTCTATTTGATCCAGGATCTACATACTCCTATGTGTCATCTTATTTTGCACTGTATCTGGTCATGCCTAGTAATTCTTTGAGTGCTCCTGTATATGTGTCTACACCGGTGGGTGATTCTATTGTGGTAGATCATGTCCATCATTCCTGTATAGTTGTGATTGGGGGTCTTAAGACTCGAGTAGATTTATTACTTTTGGATATGGTTGATTTTGATATCATATTGGGGATGGACTGGTTATCACCTTACCACGCCATCTTGGATTGTTATGTCAAAACTGTGACCTTAGCCTTACCGGGTTTACCTTGTCTTGAGTGGAGAGGGACTCCTGGTCATTCTACCTGTAAGGTCATCTCATATATAAAGGCTCGGCGTATGGTTGATAAGGGATGTTTGGCCTATTTGGCTCATGTTCGTGATTCTAGTGCTGAGGTTCCTTCTATGGATTCTATGCCCGTTGTTCGTAAGTTTCCCGAGGTATTTCCTTCAAACCTACCGGGCATGCCACCCGACAAGGATATTGACTTCTGTATTGATTTGGCTTCGGGCACTCAGTCCATTTCTATTCCATGTATCGTATGGCCCCGCCTGAGTTGAAAGAATTGAAGGAGGAGCAGTTACAAGACTTGCTTGATAAGGGCTTTATTGGGCCTAGTGTCTCGCCCTGGGGTGCGCCGGTGTTGTTTATTAAGAAGAAGGATGGATTAATGAGGATGTGTATAGATTACCGGTAATTAAACAAGGTCACAATCAAAAATTAGTACCCATTGCCGAGGATTGATGATTTGTTTGACCAGCTTCAGGGTGCCCAAGTGTTTTCTAAGATCGACTTGAGATCTGGCTACCATCAGTTAAGGATTAGGGCATCCGATGTCCTTAAGATAGCTTTCCGCACTCGATACCTGGCATTATGAGTTCTTGGTGATGTGATTCTGATTGACAAATGCCCCAACAACTTTCATGGTTTGATGAACCAAGTGTTCAGGTCTTATTTGGATTCTTTTGTGATTGCCTTCATTGATGATATTTTGATCTATTCCCGCAGTCGGGGGGAGCACGAGCAGTATCTTCAAGTCATTCTTTAGACTCTGAGTGATAGTCAGTTGTATGCTAAGTTTTCAAAGTGTGAGTTCTGGTTAAGTTCAGTTACATTCTTGGGTCACATTGTATCAGCAGAGGGTATTTAGGTGGATCCGAAGAAGATAGAGGCAGTCAAGAACTCGCCTCGACCCACATCAGCATAGAGATCCAGAGTTTCTTGGGTTTGGCAGGCTATTATCGTTAGTTTGTGGAGGGGTTTTCATCTATTGCAGCCCCTATGACCAGGTTGACCCAGAAGGGTGCCCAGTTCAGGTGGTCGGACGAGTGTGAGGCGAGCTTTAAGAAGCTCAGGACGGTATTGACTACGGTGGCGGTGTTGGTTTTACCCACAGGTTCAGGGCCATATACAATTTATTGTGAGGCATCTCGTATTGGACTTGGTGCGGTGTTGTTGCAGGATGGCAAGGTCATTGCTTATGCTTCGCTACAGTTAAAGATTCATGAGAAGAATTATCCAGTTCATGATTTGGAGTTAGCAGCCATTGTTCACACGTTGAAGATTTGGAGGCACTATATGTATGGCGTGTCATGTGAGGTCTTCACGGATCACAAGAGTCTGTAGTATTTGTTCAAGCAGAAGGAACTAAATTTGAGGTAGAGAAGGTGGTTGGAGCTGTTGAAAGACTATGATATCACCATCTTATATCATCCAGAGAAGGCCAATATGGTGGTCGATGCTTTGAGTAGAAAGTCAGCCAGTATGGGCAGTCTTGCGTATATTCCGGTCGGTGAGAGACCGCTTGCTTTGGATATTCAGTCCTAGGCCAATCATTTTGTGACACTGGATGTCTCTGAGCCCAACCATGTGTTAGCTTGCACATTCGCTCGTGCTTCATTATTTGAGTGTATCCGAGATTGGCAGTATGATGACCCTCATTTGTGTTTCCATAGAGACACAGTGCGGCACGGAGGTGGCAAGTAGGTTACAGTTGGAGATAACAGAGTTTTGAGGATGCAGGGTCGTATTTGTGTGCCTAATGTAGATGGACTTCGAGAGCTGATTCTAGAGGAGGCCTATAGTTCCCGGTACACAATTCATCCAGGCACCGCTAAGATGTATTAGGATTTGCGGCAGCATTATTGGTGGAGGAGGATGAAGAGGGATATTGTTGCGTATGTGGCTCAGTGTTTGAATTGTCTAAAAGTAAAATACGAGCATCAGAGACCTGGTGGTTTGTTCCAGAAGATTGAGATTCCTGGGTGGAAGTGGGAGCGTATCACAATGGACTTTGTTGTTGGACTCCCACAGATCAGAGGAAGTTCAACGTAGTATGGGTTATTGTTGATAGGCTGACCAAGTCAGCGCATTTCATTCATGTGGCGGTTTCTTATTCTTCTAAGAGGTTAGCTGAGATCTACATCGGGAGATTGTTCGTCTTCATGGTGTGCCCGTGTCTGTCATTTCTGACCGAGGTACGTAGTTTACCTCACATTTCTGGAGGGCATTTAAGTGAGAGTTGGGCACGCGGGTTGAGTTGAGCACAATATTTCATCCTCAGACGGACGGGTAGTCTGAGTGTATTATTCAGATTTTGGAGGATATGCTCCGAGCTTGTGTTATTGACTTTAGAGGCTCGTAGGATCAGTTTTTGCCTTTAGCGGAGTTTGCCTACAACAACAGTTACTATTCGAGCATTCAGATGGCTCCTTATGAGGCTTTATATGGTAGGCGGTGTTGTTCGCCGGTTGGATGGTTTGAGCCGGGAGGGTTTGGTTATCGGGTACGGATCTAGTACAGGATGCCTTGGACAAGGTCAGGATCATTCAGGATAGGCTTCTGATATTAGGCTATATAGATGACGTTTACACCTTAATATTACCATGGTTTATTGTTGTTTTATAGTCAAATTGCTAACAAAATGCTCCAAATGGTGTTCTTTTGTTTCGCAGGGAAAAGTCTAAGTGAGGAAGCACAACAGAGTGTTTTGAAGGCAATAATGTGAAGAAAATTCCCACTCGAGAGTACCCGAGCAGAAAGAAGCAGGAAATGGCCTGGGAAAAAATTCCACCGCGACCGCGGTGCAACCACAGCGGATTAAAAGAGCAAAACAGAATGGTCAACTCTCACTACAGTCGACCGCGGCCTGCCGCACCGCGGTGCACTGTTCACGCCCTGAAAATCTGGGACCAAAGTGTAATTTTGGGGAAACTTTTGCCAAACCCTTATAAGCTTTAGAAACTCGTTCAAGATTGTTTTTAAGCTTGTTTTTAGAATACTTTAGAGGCAAGAACAAGTGTGAGAAGATCAACCAAACATTAGAGTTTTTTCTTTCTCTTTTATTTCTTGCAATTTTACATTATGAACAATTTAGTTGTTTTCTCTTATTTTGTTATGAGTAGCTTAACAATTATCTAGGGTTGATGGAACCAATTGTTGGTTGAAGTTTTGACTCAACTTGTTATAATCGAGCCGGATTTATTATATGATTGTTCAACAACATTTTGTATGGTGATTAATTGAATTAGCCCTTGATTAATTGTGTCTAATTACCTCATATTGCTTGAGAAAGAATATTAGGTTAGAAAGCTGTTGAACAACACCACTTTTGGGTAATTGAAGAGATTTATTACTTGAACTTAAAAGTGGGTTTAGAGATAATGAAACTTTGGTGGGATAATTTAGAGTTGCATGCAACTAGAGTAGTTCGAGGAAATGCCCTAGTAAATTATTGTAGTTGATCGAGAGATAATTATGATAACCCATAGCTCTTAATCTTCATAGAGTATTACGGCGAGATTATAGCGAAAGAGTCAAGACCTAAACTAGCAATTGGGGAAATCACTGCCATAGACCTTTTTACCATTGAGTTATCTTTGCTTTAGCTTATTGTTGTTTTTAATGTTATTTGAAGTAGTTAAATAAAAACCCAATCTTTATTGATCAAAATCTTGCATCTAGAAATTGGTTGAGTTGATAATAACATTGCCAAGAGTTGTAATAGATAGGTTAGTTCCCTGAGGATTCAACTCCGGACTTAAAACCAGATTATATTTGCAACGACCGCTTTATCTTTTAGAAGGCATAGTTGGGCGAGATCAATTTTTAGCACAGTTGCCAGGGAACTAACGGTGTTATTTATTACAATTCAGAAGTAGAGTTAGAATTATTAGTTTAAATCAATCCTCGAAGGTGTTAAACAATCTTTTCATTGAAATTCTCATGTTTGAACTCTTGTGGAATTCAGGTGTATGCCTAGAAATTCTTCGAGGACTGGAGAACTGCTTAAAGGACTCTTAGATCCCGAGAAAAAATTCAGGGCATTAAACCGTGCCAACAAGAGGATCCAACAATCACAACAACCACATCAGCTCCAATTGGACATGGGTGACGCTGAAAACGTCAACGGAAACATCAGGGATCCGCCAGCTGTCCCAAACGGAAGAGTAGTGACACCTCTTGTGCTAGAAGCTGCACTTTATAATTGGGCACAACCCACAGATGACAACCTGGCTACTACCATAACTGTGCCAGTAATTCAAGTGGAGACTTTCCAGATAACTAATAACATGTTGCATCTTCTGCAGAACAAAGGATTGTTCTTCGGGTCACACATTGAAGACCCTCAACAATGCTTGAATTTTTTTTTGTCAATTTGTGTGACCCAAAGGCAGCTGAATGTGATCCCGTAAGCTATCAAGCTATTACTATTCCCATTATCTGTGATCGGGAAAGCTTAGACTTGGCTGAATGCGCTCCCTAAGAATTCCATTGTCACTTGGGAGGAATTAGTCAAGCAGTTCCTGAATAAGTTCTACCAACCCAACAAGACTGCAAGGAAGATTGATGAAATATTGCAGTACAAGCAGCAGTCGACTGAAACCTTGTAGGAAACTTGGGAAAGATTTAAAGGGATGCTAGTGAAGTGTCCTCACCATGGCATTCCGGACTAGACGCTCGATCAGAGGTTCTACATGGGGATAGCTGACAATCTAAAGGCCAATGTGGATGATTCAGCTGGAGGTGCATTATTTAGTAATACATTCACTGAGTGCAAAGTCTTTCTTGACAAGATGTCCCAGAA
Source organism: Nicotiana glauca (assembly GCA_026770625.1). Classification (NCBI taxonomy): domain Eukaryota; kingdom Viridiplantae; phylum Streptophyta; class Magnoliopsida; order Solanales; family Solanaceae; genus Nicotiana; species Nicotiana glauca. The sequence continues at coordinate 94,346 of MU762740.1, forward strand.
TTTGGGGTGGATGACTAGAGGTACAACACTGACACCTATAGTGCATTCAGTTCCTCTTGACCCAAATAATTCGCATGCAGAGAACATGGCCACACTCATGACTCAGATGAGTATATTGACAAAGAAGATTGATGAGATAGGTACAAAACAAGTGCCACATTGTTGACACAACAAATGGAGGGATGTGTATACCATGTGTTAATCAGTCTTATGTGTGTTCATGGAGTGGAGAAGGTGATAATCAAGGGGTAAGAGAAGATATGAATTATGTTAACAACTTTGGGGGTCAAAGACAAGGAGGACAGCAGTGGAGACCGGCACAAAATCAGCAATACAGACCAAACATGCCACAGCCTGGGGGTATGCAACTCAAGGACAAATGGTGCCAGTACCATATCAGAGATAACAGGGCTATCCACAACAAAATCAGCAACAATTGACATATCATCCACCTCCTCAGCAACAGATAACAACATGGTGGAGATCAGGGGTATGCTTCAGCAACTCTTTGGGATAAATGGTAAAATGCAGGAAAAGTTGGCAGTGCATGATTCAGCTATAAACAACATTGAAACTCAGTTGGGGCAGCTGTCTATGGCTTTAAACAACCGCCCCCAGGGAACTTTGCCAGCAAACACAAACATCAACCCCAAGGAGCAAAACCCGAATCAATTGATGGCAGTAAGTCTCCGAAATGGGAGAGATTTAGATAGAGAGCAAGTAACTATACAAGCCAGCAAGGAGATTACACCGGCCACTCTAGTTCCACTAGAGGTAGATGAACCAACAAAACTTACTGAAGTGGTGGTTAAACAGGGTCATGATGAAAAGGGCAAGCCTAAGATGAATGAGCAAGCTGCAGAACAGGTGGCACCTCTTATGCCACAAAAACCCATCAGAGAGAAGCCAGCAAGCAGTGCACGAAGGGTGATACCTGCACCATTACCTCAAAGACTGGTAAAACAAAAGAAGGAAGATCAATATAAGAAACTGATGGATGCTGCGTCAAATTCAGTTGAATATTCCTTTGATGGATGCCTTGAGGGAGATGCCAGGTTATGCAAAGATGATGAAGGACCTAATGTCACAAAAGTTTGATTTTCAGGACCTATCCACAGTGACTCTGATGTAGACCTGCAACGCAGTAGTGACAGGACCGATGGCTCAAAAGATGTCTGATCCAGGTAGCTTCACTATTCCATGCACGATTGGGAGTTATGCCTTTGCAAAGGCATTATGTGATCTGGGAGCCAGCATAAATTTGATGCCTCTGGCTGTATACACCAGACTGGGCATTGGCAGAGCTAGACCGACTTCAATGCTGCTGCAACTGGCTGATCGTACTATTAAAAGGCCAACTGGGATTCTTGATGATGTGCCGGTACAAGTGGGGAAGTTTGTGTTCCCTGCAGATTTTGTTATTCTGGATTGTCAGGTAGATGAGGAGATATCTCTCATTCTAGGTAGGCCATTCTTGGCCACTGGGAGAGCACCGATCGATTGTGAGACTGGGGAATTAAAAATGAGGCTGAACGGTGAAAAAGTCATATTCAACATTCAGCAATCCATGAGAAGACCTAGTGAATATGCTAATTGCTCCCTAGTAGAGGCAGTGGATGTGATCCTGCACGAAGATGGCGTGACCCTAACTGCTAAAGATCCATTGGAGGCATGCCTGATAAATTTAGAGGAGATGGATGGTGAAGGGTTAGCTGAGTGGGTCATGGCACTTGAATGCCAAGGATTCTAGAAACGGGAACCTCAGTTCGATTCCCTTGATTTAAAAAAAAGGGTTACACCTCCAGCAAAGCTATCAGTAGAGGAACCACCCAAGCTGGAGCTGAAATCGCTCACAACTCACCTCAGGTAAGTTTTCTTATGCACTGATTCTACTTTGCCTGTCATTATATCATCCGGTTTGCTAGAAGTACAGGTAGAACAGCTCATACAGGTACTACAGGAAAGTAAGACTGTAATTGACTGGATCATGGCAGACATAAAGGGTATCAGCCCAGCCTTCTGCATGCATAAGATTCTCTTAGAAGAAGGGCACAAACCTTCCAAGGAACATCAACGAAGGCTGAACCCAAATATAAAATAGGTAGTGAAGAAGGAAGTAATCAAATGATTAGATGCGGGAATCATCTTCCCCATCTCTAATAACAATTGGGTCAGCCCTATCCAATGTATGCTGAAAAAGGGGGGAATGACTGTTGTATAAAATGAGAACAATGAGTTGATCTCAACTTGTACAGTCACGGGATGGCGGATTTGCATAGATTACCGGAAATTGAACACAGCCACCCGAAAGGACCACTTCCCCCTGCCATTCATTGACCAAATGTTGGATAGGCTGGCCGGGCGATCGTACTTTTGTTTCTTGGATGGATATTCGGGGTATAATCAAATATCAATAGCCCCCAAAAGATAGAGAGAAAACATCATTCACTTGTCTGTATGGCATCTTTGCATTTCGGAGAATGCTTTTTGGACTTTGCAATGCACCAACGACATTTTAACGGTGCATGTTAGCCATTTTCACAGACATGGTGGAGGACATTATGGAGGTTTTTATGGATGATTTCTCCGTGGTAGGGGATTCATTCGAGGACTGTCTTCACAACTTAAGAAGAGTGCTCAAAAGATGTGTGGATACAAACTTAGTGTTGAATTGGGAGAAGTGCCATTTTATTGTACAGGAAGGGATAGTCTTGGGACATCGAGTGTCCAGTAACGGAATTGAGGTGACGATGCTAAGGTTGACGTGATTGAAAAGCTACCACCGCCTACTTCAGTCAAGGTGGTGAGAAGTTTCCTTGGGCATGCCGAGTTCTACAGGCGATTCATAAAAGATTTCTCCAAAATTGCTAAGCCATTATGCAAACTCCTTGAAAAGGATCACCCCTTTGTGTTTTCTAATGATTGCAGGTTGGCATTTGAGGAGTTGAAGAAGAAATTGATGACTGCACCCATCATTGTTGCACCCAACTGGGAGCAACCATTTAAGCTCATGTGCGATGCAAGTGACTATGCCATAGGAGCAGTCTTGGGGCAGCGAAAGCATAAACTGATGCACCCGATTTACTATGCAAGAAGAACGTTAAGAGGTGCACAACTCATTTACACCATGACGGAAAAGGAGATGTTGGCTATCATTTTTGCATTAAACAAATTTAGGTCTAACTTAATTGGCTCAAAAGTTATTGTTTACACTGACCATGCCGCAATTAGGTACCTGATAAAAAAGAAGGAGTCAAAGCCACGCTTGATTCGTTGGGTTCTTCTGTTACAATAATTCAATCTGGAGATACGTGACAGAAAAGGGACAGAGAACCAAGTAGCTAACCACCTCTCAAGGTTGGAAGGAGCTTAAAAGAAGGTAGAGGTTGAGGATATAACAGAGATATTCCAAGATGACCAGTTACTAGGAATGATAATGGAGGAGGCACCGTGGTATGCTGATATTGCTAATTATTTAGCAAGTGGTATTGTACCTTATGAACTCTCCTCAATTCAAAACAAAAAGTTCTTTCGTGATTATCGGTCTTATTATTAGGATGAACCTGTATTATTTAAAATATGTGTGGATAACATGATCCGGCGGTGTATCCCCGAGAATGATCAACATTCTATCTTGCAGGCTTGCCATGCTTCACCATATGGTGGACACTTTGGAGGAATTCAGATAAAAACTAAGGTGTTGGAGTCGGGCTTGTATTGGACGACTCTGTTCAAGGATGCCCATGCTTGGGTTAAAAGTTGCGATGAATGCCAAAGGACTGGCAACATATCTCGTAGACACGATACCAATGACCATAATTCAAGAGGTGGTAATTTTTGACATGTGGGGGATCGACTTCATGGGGCCATTTGTCAGCTCGTATGGTAACAAGTACATATTAGTAGCAGTTCACTACGTCTCCAAGTGGGTCAAAGCAGTGGCTCTCCCGACCAATGATGCTAATGGGGTAATAGTCTTTCTAAAGAAGAATATTTCACACGTTTTGGTACCCCAAGAGTTATACTCAGTGATGGCGGAACCCATTTTTGCAATAGAGCATTTGCACGGCTATTGGAAAACTATGGAGTTCGTCATAAAATGACCACCCCGTACCACCCACAGTCAAGCAGGCAAGTTATAGTGTCCAACAGGGAGATTAAAGTGTCCTTACCAAAACAGTGAATGCAACAAGGACTGATTGGGAAAAGAAGTTGGATGATGCATTGTGGGCGTACCGAACAACCTTCAAAACCCCAATTGGTATGTCACTGTACAAGTTGGTGTTTGGAAAGGCATACCACCTCCTGGTTGAGCTCGAGCATAAATCACTTTGGGCATTGCGGCAGTTGAACTTGGACATGGAGACAACATGCACTAACAGAGTCACTGGGTTACAGGAGCTTGAGGAATTCAGGTTCCAGGCATTTGAGAGTGCTAGATTATACAAAGAAAGGATGAAACTAATGTATGATAAGTACATCTTGGATCGGAACTTCAAACCCGGAGATCTAGTATTGTTATACAACTCGAGATTGAGATTATTTCCGGGTAAGTTGAAGTCCCGATGGTTAGAACCCTTCAGAGTGGTGCAATTGTTCTTAAGTGGGGCTGTGGAGATTGAATCAGAATATGGGACAAATAAGTTCACAGTAAATGGGAAAAGGTTGAAACATTACCTTGGAATGGCTGACGAAAAAGGGGATAGAGTGGTAATAACTTTGGAAGAGCCCCAGTACGCGAATGAGGAGTGATGATCAAACTTGCATCATGTCGTGACGTTAAATCAGGCGCTGCATGGGAGGCAACCCACGAATGTTGTTGTAAGTCTGTTCCTGTAACTTCCCATATAAAAAAATATTGCCAGCACCGCGACCGCGACATGGACCGTGGTGAACCATGGTGGAAGCCAAGCATACTGCCACAGGGTTTTAATTCCACCACGACCACGGTGGACCATGGTAAACCGCGGTGAGGCGTAACTATTCTTCCTCCGAATTTTAAACATATCGCGACCTGCCACAACTGTGGTGGGTACCAGGTAATTTATTTTATTATTTTGTCTCTTTATTTTTCCTCTTCTTTTAATTTAATAACTACCCACTTAAATCAAAACCCCTCCCCGAAAAACAAAACACCCGACCCACCCTCCCCCAATTCTCCATCTCTCTTACTCTCTCTCTAAACCCTAACCCACCAAATCCTTTCTTCTTCTTCTTCTTCTTCAATAATCACACCCCCCAACCTCCACATATCACCTTCCTTCCATTAAGGTATGTCACTCACTTCTCCTCTCTCTTTTCTTTTTGTAGTTTGTTGTAATATATTCTAGCCTAGCTTTGTAATGTTAGACAAATTTTGTGTAGATTTTTGTTAGTTTTTCTTGTTTTTCTATTTGAGATTTCGTTTTTGAGCATGATTGGTCAAGGGGTTGTGTATTTCTAGTGGTGAAAAGGTGTTTGTTGGTGGGTGATTGAATGAAGTAAGTGTGGGGTGCATTATTGTAGTAGAATACTTAATTTGGGAGGAGTTTTGATATACCCATGAGGGCTATATGTGTTAGGATAGTGCCATGCCCACAAGGTGTTTGGGAAATTTCCCTAATGGAGTTATAAGGAGCTAATGTGACATGGTTGTGGTAAAGTCTGAGTAACCACCCATAGTCACATATTTCACTCACTCACTAATAGGTGTTCCTCTATTTTACAGGTACAATGAGTTCATTTTGCAAGAGATGCAACACCGGGTCCTTCACTAGTGGACCGGGAGGCTCCTCGAGAGCAAAGAGCCAAGCCAGTACACCTCAGTTTGACAGCACTCGATTTGTATCCAAATCGGTAGAGGATCGGTACAATGAGAAAGCATCTAAAAATTTACTACATGAGGTACATATTGATCGGACAACCTTAGAGAGGGAGTGCCCAAATATGTTTAATGAGTTGAGGAGGTGTCAGCTGGACATCTTCTTTGAGGTACCAGAGGAGGCTAATATTCAGATGGTGAAGGAGATTTATGCGAACTTGCCAGAACATGAGAATCGGGTTGTGATTGTGCGCAACACCCGAGTTAATGCATCTATAGAGGCCATCCGCCGGGTGTATCGCCTCCCAGCATTCACGGGTAAGATGGATCATTATATACCTTATCACCGCCCAAAGACAGATTGGGCACCAATTCTTGATGTAATCTGTATCCCTGCCAGGTCGTTTAAATGGATAACGAAGCTGAAGACTCTGAACTCACAGTCCCTTAATTGGGAGGCAAAGTGCTGGCTCACTGTTATCAACACCCACCTGCTACCCTCCAGCAATACCACTGATGTGAATGGGCCACGGGCAGCGACTATCTACTGCTTTATAACATATTAGGATTTTGATGTCACCCGATTCCTCCATGATGAAATGTTCATTAGATCGCCTGAGCTAATCAAGGGCCACTACTTCCCTCCGCTAATCACCCGACTGTGTCGTTTTGCTAAAGTCCCTGAAAACCTTCGAGTTGATGGGAAATTGCCTATGAAAGCCCCATTCCGGGCAAGAAAAATTGGACTCGAGGGAAGAGAGCCGGTGGTGGAAAGTGATGACTCTGATGATGAGTCTGATGATGATGATGAGTCAGCTGAGGTCACCGCACCTCCGAGAGTGGAAGAGGCAGGCCTATCATTGCCACACCGGAGCACCCGCATGGAAGCTTTGGAGTAGGAGATGGCTGGGTTGCGTACCTCAGTCACTAATTTGAGTGCCCGTGTTGATGAGGTGGCTGACCGACATGTGAAGTCAGAAAAGAAATTTTTGGGATGGCTGAGAGCGCTAAGTCTTGCGTGCAATGTGAACCCAGAAACCATCTCTGACCAGGAGTGAGCCTTCAGAAAAGTTCCTTTACCTCATTGTCTTTGAATTTTTAAGCCATGGGGACATGTCTTCATTTTAAGTGTGGGGTAGGGATACTTCTTTGTATGTATGTAATTGTAACAATTGACTATTTGATTTTATTTTGTTTTGTTTTGATTGTTTTGGTGTTTGAGTATTAGTTCATTAGGTAAGTTAAAATAGTAAGTGACTTGTCCCGATGACGGATCTCTTTCGGCAGGGTTCTTGAGGGATAAGTCAGAAAAAAAATTAGAATATGGAGACTCTTCCTGATGACGGATCCTTTATACAATTTTCTTGAGGGAAGTTAGTCTAGAGAAAAGACTAAAAAGATTTTTTTATTTTTAGGTAGTGTAGCAACTCCCCCTTGGTTTTTCTTTGGGCCGCGGTTCTTTTCCAAGGGTTTGACTTGAACCGGGTATAGGTAGCTTTTGTTTTTATTTTTTTTAGTTTTAGATTAGGATCAATGGGCTACGAGTTAAAATCGAAGGAAAAACCCTTAGCATTTTTACACCTGAACAAAATAGACACTAGAGTGTAACGCTTAGCTTCAAGGGTTGAATCTTGTTTAAGTGCCTTCAAATTGTATGTTTGTATCTAACTTGAACACTCAAAAGAGAATGTCTTGATAAACTAATCCGGAGTGAGTCATGTTCCATGTGTGAGTGAGTTTTACTATATTCCATGATTCACATTTGATACCTAGAACTTGTCATGTGTGCTTGCAAAGCGAAATAGTAGTTTTATTCAATTTTAGAAGTGATATAGGCATTTTGTTGTTGAGAGAGACATATATAATAAACCCACCTGAATGCATTACATCTTAGTTAACCCCGTTGAGCCTATAAGCCTGTTTCTTTGGCAACCATATTGCAAACCTTACCCAATTGTTTGAATAGCTTGCTGTTTAAACCCTTTTACCTCCCAATAAGCACTTGAATAGTATTGATAACATGCAAAAGCAAAAGTGTGGGGTGGTGGTTTGGTTTATGAGTGGATCCATTGAAATAAAGAAATGTGCTGAATTTTGAAGTATAAAAGAAGAATCATCACGAAAGGAAAAAAAAAGGTTATAAATAATTCTAGTGGTCGATAAGTGGTAGTTTGTACAAATTGCACCTAATGGATGGGGGTATTGTAAATAAATGTGGTGGAGTGTTTGGTTGACACAAGTATGATCTTGAAGGTTAATGTAATTGTATTGAAAGTGCTTAGGGAGGTTAGTCACTATATCTAAATATATCCTATCCGTCCCTTAGCCTACATTACAACCAAGTGAAGTCCTATTGATCTTAGACTGAGTGAGCTCGATTAGTAGAGTATTACACTACGGGCAAGCTTATGGTGCATCTTTGTGGCATGTGAATGTTCTTTTTGAGAGTGAGCGAATTTTGTCTATCTTAGTTCCTAATTGTTCTAAACCTCATTATATGTGGAACTACTCTCTTCTATGATGTGAGGGCATGTGATTCACAAAGGAAAGGTAAGTCTTGGCTCGTGTATAGACTGGATTGAGTAAGTGTGAATGTTTCATGGTACGAAAGAAGTGACTCTTGAGGTAAAGGTTGTTCACTACTAGGTGCAACTTTGGTAAAATGTTCAAGGTGTGAGTCGTTAAGGGAAAAGCTTAGGGAAGGAACTTTGATGGAGTGTGGTGGATTGCTCAAGGACTAGCAATGATTTAAGTGTAGGGTGTTGATACTAGGCTATATAGACGACGTTTACACCTTAATATTACCATGCTTTATTGTTGTTTTATAGTCAAATTGCCAACAAAATGCTTTAAATGGTGTTCTTTTGTTTCGCAGGGAATAGTCTAGGTGAGGAAGCACAACGGAGTGTTTTCAAGGCAACAATGTGAAAAAAATGCCCACTCGAGAGTACCCGAGCACAAAGAAACAGGAAATGGCCTGGGCAAAAATTCCACCGCGACCGTGGTGGACCGCGGTGCAACCGCAGAGGATTAAAAGAGAAAAATAGAATGGTCAGCTCTCACCGCGGTCGACCACGGCCTGCCACAATCGCGGTGCACTGTTCACGTACCAGAAAATCTGGGGACCAAAGTGTAATTTCGGGGAAACTTTTGCCAAACCCTTATAAGCTTTAGAAACTCGCCCAAGATTGTTTTTAAGATTGTTGTTAGAATACTTTAGAGGCAAGAGCAAGTGTGAGAAGATCAACCAAACATTAGAGTTTTTATATCTCTTTTATTTCTTGCAATTTTACATTATGAACAATTTAGTAGTTTTCTCTTATTTTGCTATGAGTAGCTAAACAATTATCTAGGGTTGATGGAACCAATTGTTGGTTGAAGTTTTGACTCAACTTGTTATAATCGAGCCGGATTTACTATATGATTGTTCAACTACTTTTTGTATGGTGATTAATTGAATGGGCCCTTGATTAATCGTGTCTAATTACCTCATATTGCTTGAGAAAGAATATTAGGTTAGAAAGCTATTGAACAACACCACTTTTGGTAATTGAAGAGATTCATTACTTGAACTTAAAAGTGGCCTTAGAGATAACGAAACTTTGGTGGGAAAATTTAGAGCTGCACATATTGTCAGCTAGAGTAGTTCGAGAGAATGCTCTAGTAAATTATTGTAGTTGATCGAGAGATAATTACGATAACTCATAGCTCTTAATCGTCATAGAGTATTACAGTGATATTATAGCGAAAGAGTCAAGACCTAAACTAGCGATTGGGGAAATCACTGCCCTAGACCTTTTTACCATTGAATTATCTTTGCTTTAGCTTATTGTTGTTTTTAATATTATTTGAAGTAGTTAAACAAAAACCCAATCTTTATTGATCAAAATCTTGCATCTAGAAATTGGTTGAGTTGATAATAACATTGCCAAGAGTTGTAATAGATAGGTTAGTTTCCTGAGGGTTCGACTCCGAACTTAAAATTGGATTATATTTGCAACGACTGCTTTGTCTTTTGGAAGTCATAGTTGGGCATGATCAGCTTCCTACAGCTCAGTCCAGGCAAAAGAGTTATGCTGACCGTAAGGTTCATGATGTGGCATTCATGGTCGGCGAGCGGGTGTTGCTTCGGGTGTCGCCTATGAAGGGCGTAATGAGATTTGGGAAGAGGGGCAAGCTTAGCCCTAGATTCATTGGCCCGTTTGAGATTCTTGATCGAGTGTGAGAGGTGGCTTACAGACTTGCGTTGCCACCGAGTTTATCAGTCGTGCATCCAGTGTTTTATGTGTCCATGCTTTGGAAGTACCACGGCGATCCATCCCACGTGTTAGACTTCAGCACTGTCCAGTTGCACAAGGACTTGTTCTATGAGGAGGAGCCGGTAGCTATTCTAGACCGGTAGGTTCGTCAGTTGAGATCGAAGAGTTTTCCTTTTTTTAGTGTTCAGTGAAGAGGTCAGCCTATTAAGGTAGCAACCTTAGAGTCCTAGACTAATATGCGAAGCCGATATCCCCATCTTTTCTTCGACTTAGGTGCTTCTTTCTTATATCCGTTCGAGGCCGAACGGTTGTTTTAGAGGTGGAGGGTGTGATGACCCAAAAGGTCATCACTCATTTTGAAAGTAAATTTTGTATTCTGAGGCCTTAAAACCCTCTTTTTGCCATACCTCGATTTGCGTGTGCAATCTGGGTGCGTTCCCGGGAAGCTTTTATGTGAAAACTAAGTAAAATATGGAAATTAGCTTTCAAAATAGAATAAAGTTGACTTTGGTCAACATTCTTGGTAAACAGACCCGGACCTGTGATCCTATAGTCTCATAGGGTCCGTAGTAAAATATGAAACTTGGGCGTATGCCCGGAATCGAATTCCGAGGTACTAAGCCCGAGAAATGAATTTTTAAAGAAAATTATTTTTTAGAAAATGTAAAGGTTTTTAGAAGTGAATTGATACATTTTTTTACGCTATCGGGCTTGTATCTTGGTTCCAGAGTCCGATATAAGTTTGAAATAATGATTAAGTTGAATCTGTAAAATTTCATAGAGATCGGAATTGGTTTGGTGTAAAACGGACCTATAATTGAGAAAAATAGTAACTTTGATGTTCTTGAGTGATTTCATGAATTTGAGGTTTAATTCATAGATGTTGATGTTATTTTGATGATTTGATCACACGAGCAAGTCCGAATGATATTTCTGGACTTGCATGCATGTTTGGTTTGGAGCCCCGAGGGCTCGGGTGAGTTTTGGATAGGCCACAGAGGGCCATTAGACTTAGACAATAACTGTTGCAGGTTCAGAGAAATTGCAGGTCTCTGAACCAGGCTTCATGATCCGCGGTGGGGTCGTCGCAATCGTGGTGGGATTGATGCGGTCCGAGGTGCGCAAAGCCATGTCTTTGTGGCCGTGCTCGATATTTTGCGGTCCGCGGTGGAGCTTCGCGGCCCCGATCCTTTATCTGCGGTCAGCGGTGAGGATCTGAGAGGGGTATATATAAACGAGTCTTTTCAGCCATTTTTTCATTTTTCAAAAACTTAAAACATAAGAGGCGATTTTTCAATCACTCTTTCTTCCTCAAAACACAAGTAAGTGATTTTGAACTCATTTCTTTCACTCCTTAACTTTTTTTTTACAAGATTTCATCCTAGAATATAGGGTTTTCATGGTGGAATTGAGAATTTTGGGTAGAGCTTTGGAATATTGAAATTTGGGGATTTAGACCTCAAATTGAGGTCGGGTTCCAAAACTAATTATATATCCGGGCTCGGGGGTAAATGGGTAGTCCGGTTTTGGTCCAAATTTCGGGTTTGGACCAAGCGGACCCGGGGTCAATTTTTGGCTTTTTGGTGAAATAATTTGAAAAACTATTTTCATGCATTAGAATTGATTCATTTAGTATTTATTAATAGTATTAATTAAATTATGGCTAGATACAAGCGAACTGGTGGTGGAAACAAGTAGGGGTGTGCATTCGATTTATCGATTCGATTTTGACCCTTATCGATAATTACTTATAGATTATCGATTTCTACATATGCTTATCGTTATCGTTTCAATAAGGTTTCGATTTTTTCGATTTCGATTTATCGATTTTTGGGGCTTATCGATTCGGTTATCGATACACCAATAAGCCAAGAGGGATCACAAATAACCATAGGTTCCCAAGACAAACAAATGCACAATTATTTCATTTCGCACTATTTCTATGAGTAATTACTAAAACGCTAGTCACACGAGTGAAAACTAAAAAGAGAGCAATTACACCAAAGAAAGGTCAATTGTTCAAGTAGCAAAAAGAGATTAATTACTAAAACGAACTCCTATGGAAGCACAAGCCAAAACCAGATTATACGAGTAATTACGTAAACCAGCGATTAATTACGAGCACAAGCCAAAACCAGAACTCCTATACGAGTAAAAAGTAAAAAGAGATTAATTACGTAAAACGAGCTCTCAAAATAGATTATACATCAGATCACATCACAAGTTGCTATGGAAGCACAAGCCAAAACCAACGACACAAGACATATGACCCCAAAAGCAAGCACAAGCCAAAACCTTCCTCTGTATAAATGTTACCAACCTATAAAGCAAGCTAAACAAAAGCATACTAGCTTTTGTGCACAAAAGCAAAAAAGCTAAATAGAAGCACACACGATCTTGCCATACATAAAATGTAAATAAGACATGATTTCCAGCAAAAGAAACTGTTGCAACAAAAATGAACACGATCTTGCCATACGCAGCTCATTTACTTGCGATGATAACTGTGGCAGCAATGGTACAGCAAAAGAAAATGAAGTTCCAACAACCTGCGAATCACCAGTTGATGGGCAGCAAATCATTGGGCAGCAAATCAAGTTCAACTTCACGAGCCCAACTTCAACGTCCATGTTATAGCTATAATGGGCAGCAAATCAAGAATCAACCCTCAAGTTATTAAAGAGAAAAATATTAAGAACTTTGTAATACATCACATTCTTTTACAAGTCTATTATTTAAAATAGAGAACTTACATAGCAACTAACAAACTCTAGCAAACATAGAAATAGCAAGCACATCTCGAACCATATATTTCATTAATAAAAGAATGTGATGTATTACACAGAAATAGCAAGCACATCACGATAAGAAATAGCTATTTCATTTCGCATTATTTCTTATTAGCAAGCACATCTCGAGCCATCTTAGCAAGAATAGGAATTTACAGTCTTAAACGAGTTTGCAACTTGGCTGTGTAAAAAGACAAGCCCAACCTTCAGAGTCGCACACCTCTTGGTTCAATCTTAAACAATTCTTGCTTCTGTTTTGAACCTTAATAACATTGAAGATAACTAGTCATTAATTGAACATGTCTAAGTGATAAAAAACTTAAAAAGCATAAGCAATAAAAGATTAAAATAAGATCTGGATTGTGTTTACGCCTCCTCATTAATCAAGGCCTCTCACATAAATGGCAAATAGAAACTGTTGTATTTCATAGACTCAGTTTACCAGGCTACCCTTCTTTCTGAATTTGCATATCAGTAACATCTCTGATAGCAAAGTGCGTAGAGTTCAAGTTTTATTCACTCAAGGTGTAAAATATATTTATACAATCAAGTCCTTCTAAAGTAATTATAGGCAAATCTCTATGATAACCTATTAACAATGGTAACTAATCTGCTATAAGAGACCAAACTACAAACTGTCAATTAGGGGTGTGCATTCGAATCAGTTTATCGATAAATCGAATCGATTATTTGTTATCGGTTCATCGATAAATGAAATCAAAAAAATCAAAACCTTATTGAAACGATAACGATAAGCATATGTACAAATCGATAATCGATAAGTAATTATCGATAAGGGTCAAAATCGAATCGATAAATCGAACACACCCCTAATTATTTCATCTACCACATTTAAGGAATGATCATATTTAAAGCTCAAGGGAATGAAGTTCAAATTAATGAAAAACAGAATTAGCAGTAATGATGTATTTTTATTTTTTTTAATACCGTAGGAGTGTTGGTGGCATATATTTGATCCCTTACTTTAGGTTCATTGCATGTGTCTGTTAACATAATTTTTATGTTATAAACAGTGTTCGTCTTATTTTAGCTTCTTTTTATCCATATTATTTAGGCGTCTTTATAGCGATATACTTTCCGTGGAATCCCGCAAATTTTCTTATTGGTGTAATCGATAACCGAATCGATAAGCCCCAAAAATTAATAAATCGCAATCGAAAAAATCGAAACCTTATTGAAATGATAACGATAAGCATATGTACAAATCGATAATCAATAAGTAATTATCGATAAGAGTCAAAATCGAATCGATAAATCGAATGCACACCCCTACTGTCAATGTATTAAATCCAAGTGAAAATTGACAGAGAATATGAAATGCTACTACTTTTTGCAGTCTCCTCAAAACAAGTGAGAAGGGCATCTTCATGAGTTCATGTATGAGTTGCTGCCAAATTAAAATTAGCTTTATTTCCAAATAAAATAAGTAATTGTTAGGTTATTTTCTTCCATATAAGCTGAAATAAGTGATTGACCTCCAAATGATTAAACTCCTGAGTAACTTCTAGAACAAACTTTAGATTATCTAACAGGGGAGGATGGCAATTTGGGCTAAACCTGTTTAAAGTAATTTCATGCGGCTCCATCTAAGATGAATGCATTTATTCAGTAGTATTCGAGCATTCTAAACAGCCCATTTACTTTAACACAAGTGGGATTACCATTTTGCAGTTGAACAACAAATTTTTAACATACAAATCTTTGGAACTTCATTTTCAACAATTCATGGTTGTTATTTCATAATTTCAATGTTAGAAGTTTTGACATTTGTTACATTCTTTTTTAATAACTAAGAAATACCTAAGGATTAGCTGATGCACAGAGGTCGCCGGAGCATTTATGAAACTGGGAAGAATGACAATAGACAGAACTGAGAAGTACCGGACCGGACTAAGCATAAAGTGATGACTGAAAACCCTTTTATTTTTGGGTCTACGCACCCACAGTGAAGACTGAAGAGAAGCGGCGCTGAAGATGAAGAAGGGAGAAAAATAGGGTTAGCCGGTTAGGGTAGGGACTTAACTTAAGTGAAGGGAAAGGGTAGTATTATAAAATAAGGGCATATTTGTCTTTTTGGTATTTCTTATCGGTTTATCGATAAACCGATAAACCGAAAGGTTAAAATCGAAATCGAAATCGAAATCGATAACTCGATAAGGAAAATTTCAAAATCGAAATCGAAATCGAAATCGATAAACCGATAAACCGATATCGATAAACCGATAACAAATAATCGATTCGATTTATCGATAAACCGATTCGAATGCACACCCCTAGAAACAAGAGGTAAAGCGGTAGTTGAGGATTGAATTGTGTTTGTGGCATCGAGGTAAGTGTTTGGTCTAACCTTAGCTTGAGGGATTAGGAGTTGTGTCTTATTTGCTATGTGTTAATTGTTGAGTACGACATATAGGCATGGTGATGAGTATTTATACGCCGGTGTCAAGCGTGCCCGTGAGTCTTATACTTTGATAAATGTGACTCCGTTTTATATTGTTCATGCTTTATATGATGATATATATTGTTGAAAAAGGCTCGTGGAAGTATTATTGGTAATTCAACATTGAAGAGCGTTGGCTCAAGTTGTAAATTGATTCGTGGGAGTATTATTGGTAATTGAACATTGTAGAGCATTGGCTCAAGTTGTGAATTGATTTGTGGAAGTATTATTGATAATTGAGCATTTTAGAGTGTTGGCTAAAGTTGTAAATTGAGTTGTAAAGTAAATGTGAAAAAGAGAAGAGGTTTATGATATTGTCTCCCTTGTCGGGATGTTATTGTTTTTTATATTATCTCCCTTGCCGGGATGTTATTGCCTTTGATATTATTTCCCTTGCCGGGATATTGTTGTTATAATATTATTTCCTTGCCAGGATTTTGTTGTGATGTTATTGATTCCCTTTCCCTTAATGCTTTGTGATTGTTTTTTTGGTAAGGAAGAGTGTAAAAGCACGAACGGTAATACCGTGCATGATATTTGTGAGAGAGTGTTAATGCACGAAGGGTGATATCGTGCTGATATTGTGAGGTTAAAGCACGAAGGGTGATGTCGTACCGCACGATGTACCATGTCGTGCCATGATATGAGTGATAATGCACGAAGGATAATTCCGTGCCATGATTATATGAGGTAAAAGCACGAAGAGTGATATCGTGCCGATTATATTGATTCTTATGGTGAGGACGAGAGTAAAAGCACGAAGGGTGATGCCGTGCACTTGTCTTTGATTTTCCTGATTCTTGCTGATAATTGAGTTATGATGTTCTTTACATTTATTTATTGGTTTTCGGTTGTAAATTGATTTCCCCGCAACATGTTTTCCCCCTCTCCTATCTTTACCTGTACATTTCTGCTATTATTTTTCCGTTGTATATGATTTAACTGCACATGTTTATTTGGTAGTTTGGTCCTATCCTCGTTACTACTTTGTCGAGGTTAGGCTAGGCACTTACTAGCATACGGGGCCGATTCTGCTGATACTACACTCTGCACTGTGTGCAGATCCCGGTACTGCAGCTTTTGGTCCACAGTGAGGTTGCTGCTTCCAGTTAATCAAGCGACCTGAGGTAGTCTTGCAGGAGTCCGCAAGACTTGGTGTCTCCTTCTATCATGCCCTTTCGGTTTTTTATTTATTCAGAGACAGATTTGTGCATTTCTATTCTGACTTTATTTGTAGTACTTATAGATGGTCCGTGACTTTTGCACACCAGATTTTGGGTAGAGTTGTACTTAGACTTTCGCAGTTTGTATTAATCTAAATTATCAAATTTCGTCTTCCGTACTGTTTTTGTTGTTATTATTTCTGCTGCTTTTGTTATGTTGTTTTGCAATTGTTAAGGAATTAAAAATGAAAATGGTTAAATAATTAGATTAATTGGCTTGCCTAGTTTTCATTAGTAGGTTCCATCACGACTCCCGAGAGTGAAAAATTCGGGTCGTGATATTACAAGGAACAAGAACAAGGCAGCGAATCTTTAAGAAACAACAAAAAGGTAGCAGGAAACCAATGAAACTAGTAGCAAAGAAACAACTGTATCACAGCTTCAACCTCAAACCATCTTGCAGCTCAGGAAACCCAGAAATTTCAAAGGAAAATTTATTCTAACTTAAGTCAAAATTAGAAAATTAGATCGACTACCAATATAACAGTAAGGCTGAACTTTTAGAGGTGTTTTTTAGGGTTTGAAAATCTGTCTAGAATTAAGGAGTCCCTTTTCTTTTATAGGGTATCCTAAATTAGCATCAAAAGATCATATTCTACCTTAAATTCCCTAAGGGTCAGACAAATACATCATCGTTTGATAGTTGCATGTCTTTTTTCCAACCCAATTTCAGCATTTACATGCTAAGAATAGGGCAGTTGTACAAACTGCTAGAACCTTCTGATATTTACTTTATGTAAAACCAGTTTTACCGCTTTCATTTACTGATTATTTCAATTCTAACCAGACCAGACCTGACCTTAATTTTGATTTCAAAACTCTTGTGGAACCTCCTAGAACAATCTAGAAGATTCCAGTATTAGGGGTCTTAGGCTTTTTCAATGTCCTTTTAATTCTGAAATGAATGTTAGGCTTAACGGTATTTAGGGCTTAATTCAAACCATTTAATCCTAAACTAGTGAATTAACAATTTAAACTTAAACAAAAATGCTGAATTTAAAAAGCTTTATTTTAAACAGTAACAAAATAGGGTGGTGAAGCCAAGAAAACCTAGAAATTAAACTAATCAATTTGCCAATCAAACGAGTTAATCAGCTAAGCTAATATTTCTAAAACTAAATCAGAAACAGGTCCGATAGGTTGTTAATTAACTCTTAAAATTATTCTAATAAACTTAAACTAAACATTGAAATGAATATAAAAGAGAAACAAATACAAAAGGAAAACAGAACAGTCAACTTATCAAAACCTAAAAATTAAACCTAATTAACCTAACTTTATGCATTCGAAATTAAACATCAAATGATGAAACTTTAGCATGATTTAATTAAACTAATAACTAGATGCAAACAAACAAACTAAACAATCATGAAAAAGAAAAGAAAAAACCTAAATTTGCAACTAACTAAAGCAGGCGGCCAAAAGAAGAAAGAAGATGAAAGAGATAAAAAAAAGAAGAAAGGGAAAAGAATGGAAAAGGAATTACCAAAACTCCCTTCGAATTTGAACCAGTCAAGAACTCAGACAAGCTTTAGTGGGTAAAATAAACTTGGACGACCATTAATCGACTGTTCTTAACAAGAACAGTCGACAATGGAAGTCTTGGGTTCAAACGACCCAGAAATTGAACGGAAATCAAAAGGGAAAAAACTAGGGTTTGGATTTTAGATCCAAGATTTGAGAATTTCCAAACTTGTTTGAAAGAAATGGTTGTGATATATGGGAAGAGGAGGGTGAAATGATTCTATGGTATTAATTTGAGGTGGTTTGGAGATACTCCGCCGTCGCACTACGATTTTCGGGCGGCAGATAGAGCCGGAATCGTCTAGGGGTTATAAGGGCGGCTAGGGTTTTCATTAGAGAGATAGGATATGGAAATAAAATAAGTTTCTAAGGTCTAGGGGGGTTCAGACACTTTTATGGGAATTAGGTGACCAGTTCCAAGTCGTTGGATCACAAGAATCCAGTGGTTGTGATTGAAAGACGGGGAAACGGGGTCATTTTGATTATTAAGGGAAACAGACCGAGTATTGAAGGGAATTGGGCTAGACACGGGCGGATTTGGGAATGAAAATTTGGCCCAATTTCGAGCCTTTCTTTAATTCCTCCTCTTTTTGTTTGTATTTTCTTTTCCCTTTTTTTTGTTATTTTAAAAAAATAAACTCTAAATTAAATTCTAAATTAATCTAAATAGTAAAATTAAATTAATTATCTATTTATAATAATTATAAAATTAGTTAAACCTAAATTAATGAAGAGGAAATTACTAATCTAGCATTAAAAGCTAAGAATGTAAAATGAGTGATATTTTTGTGATTTTCATTTCATTAAAGCAATTAATTAACCAATTAATCCTAAAATATGAAGGAAAAAAAACATAATATGCAATGCATGAAATTTTTGACATTTTTTGGGGCATTTTTTATGATTTTAACAAAATTAAACATGCACAAAAGTACAAACAATTAATAAAATCTTACAAAAGTCCTATAAAATTGAAAACAATTTGGAAAAAATCTATTGTCTTTAATTTTATAGGAGTATTTCTAATAGGGCAAAAATCACATGCTCACAGCTGCCCTTCTTTGCTCGAAAACATGAAAAATTTTCGGGCAAAGATAAAGTGAGCAATTACGAGCGATTTTTGCCCGTCTGGATACTCGTTGGGAAGCATTTTTGGGAAAAAGTCTTACCGAACCTTGCTTCGGAGGTTGCCTACATATCCTTGGCTATAAATGAATCAGATCAGTGTAGTTCAGAAAGTTTTATAGCTGGGACTACCGAGAAACTGTGATTTCACTTCTATTGCTGCTGTTTCTGCTTGTTGAGCTCATTATTACACTAAAATGAAAAGTGAAAAGCTAAACTAACTAAGCCTATCAGCTACGAGTTACAAGATTCCTATCTATAACCTTCCAAAGCTTGATCTTGAGTCTTGGCTGGTTCTTCCTGTAGACTCCGATCTGAATCTTGATGCTAGTTAGCTGCAACCGATGGTTCATTTTCTTCAGCTTTTCGGATGAAAGAGGGACATGCAAAGCTTGTGACGTCAATTATATCTTGATGGTCCACATCTTTTCTCCGCTTCTACACTTAGAGTTCACTTCTTTTCCTTGTTCCTCTTTTCTTTTATTCTATATCGAGATCTCTTCTTTTGGTCATCTAAAACCTCGTGCCTCACGTTAAAAAAAAACTGTTCAGACACTAAAACAAACAAAGAACAAAATTTTTCTGCCCCAGTTTTCACTAGGAAAATTTCGTGAGTTATTGTAACAAAAATCTAAACTACTTCTTAATTGAAAGCAATAAAATCCGGATTGTGTATCCTTGAGAAAAAGAGATTAGGGAGTGGAGATCCTATATATAAAATGAAATCAATTGGGGATTGGAGGCCCTAAGTTGGAAAGATTACCAGGTTATGCTGGCATCAACTAAGGAATGAGACCCTATGTTGGAAAAGATTATCACGTTATGCTGGCATCAGCTAGGGAGTGGGACTCTGTGTTTGAAAAAATTACTAGGTCATGCTGGCATCAACTAAGGAGTGGAACCTTATGTTGGAAAAGTCCTTGGGTTATGCTGGAAAAGTCCTCAGGTTATACCGGGAAAGTCATCGGGTTATGCCGAAAAGGTCCTCGGTTATGCTGGAAAAGGTCCTCGGATTATGCCGCAAAAGTCATCGGGTTATGCCGGAAAAGGTCCTCGGGTTATGCCAAAAAGATCCTCGGGTTATGCCAAAAAAGTCCTTGGGTTATGCCGGAAAAGGTTCTCGGGTTATGCCGGGAAAGTCATCGGGTTATGCCGGGAAAGTCCTGGGGTTATGCCGGGAAAGTCATCGGGTTATGTCGGAAAAATCATCGGGTTATGCCGGAAAAGGTCCTCGGGTTATGCCGGAGAAGTCATCGGGTTACGCCGCGAAAGTCATTGGGTTATACTGGAAAAATCATCGGGTTATGTCGAAAAAAATGTCCTCGGGTTATGCTGGGAAAGTCATCGGGTTATGCCAAAAAAGGTCCTCGGGTTATGCCGGGAAAGTCATTGGGTTATGCTGGAAAAGTCATTGGGTTATGCCAGGAAAGTCCTCGGGTTATGCTGGAAAAGTCATCGGGTAATGCTGGAATTAACTAGTGAGTGGGACCCTATGTTGGAAAGATTACCAGGTTATGCTAGCATCGATTAGGGAATGGGACCCTATATTGGAAAAGACGTAGCTAGAGATTGAAGACCCTATGCTATCATGGTTTTCAATTTTTCTTCTTCCTTATTTTCATTTCCTTTTTGGCATTTTTTTAATTTAAGAAAATGAATAAAATGCAGGAAAGAATTTGGAGGAGACTTCCCTTTTGGATTGGTTATTGCTGCAGAGCTGTTTCTAGCCCTTGCGCAGTTTCTTTTTGGTTGCACATGCTTCTTGCAAGGTTGCTTTGGATTGCACTTGTTTCATATTTTTCAAACAAAGAACAATTTGTAAGTTTGAAACTGTGGTTGGTTTTGTGGCCTTGATTGTTTCAATCACTTGATGTTAGCCCGGCTCTTTCAATAAAAATCTCCATTGCTCGCTGGTTTTCTTCAGATTGGTTTCATTTCTACACCCGGGAATCTTGACTTCTCCCAAATTCCAATCATGATGATTAACCCGTATGGGGCTAGGCCTTTTTTCCATCTTATTTTGCCTTTATGGGCACTTGACTTTGATTTCTTTTCTTTTCAAGAGTTTTTGACTCTACAGCATCGGCCATCGCGGCCAGTCGAGGTCGACTTGATGCACCTGCTGAGGCCGAGTGATTTCTTGAATATTAGCTTTTTTTCAAACAAAAACATGTAAAACCAATCTTGCCATATTTTATTTGTATTAGTTTTGGAGGAGAGTTAGACCGAAAGGGATTCAAAGAAAAGTAAACAACGGATAGGATAATGAATTTAAACGAGAAGTGTCCCTTTTGGGGAAAGGAAAGAAGGACTTATCTGGAGTGCATGCTGACTTCAATAATCATGACATGCTTCTTGGATTGGATTCCCGATCTGTACAAACCATCCAACTCTCATAAACCCATCATAACCCATATCTCAAAATCGAGAAACCTTGCCAGGACTCTATCAGTACTGATGGTTGTAAGGGATCCCTTTCTCGATCAGTGGCACCTTTTGGGGGGTTTTCACCAACTGACCTCTCTCATTTATCTTCTCACCATCGCCTTATAGTGCTCTTTGCGAGTTTTCACTAACAAGACTCTCTCATTTTTAATTTCTCTGCTTACCATCGCCCTATGGTGCCTGTGTGGATTTTCACCAATAAGACTCTCTCATTTTTAATTTCCCTGCTTACCATCTCCCTATGGTGCCCGTATGGGTTTTCACCAATAAGATTCTCTCATTTTATTTCTCTTATTTGATTGTATTATATCCAAGTAACCATATTCTCCAATTTTTAACATCTTTACCGATTGATCAGAAGGGCTTGGACAGGATTTGGGATAAAAAGAGTTTGGATTGAATTACAACTTTGGAACCTTTTAGGCGAACCATCGCTGAACCATTATAACTTTTTCCCCAGTTTCACTTTTTGGAAAATGTGGATTTTTGTTTTGGTGTGATTGAACCTCAGAGAGAGGCTGCCTACATATCCTTTCGGAATCAAGTCGAACGTAGTTCAGGGAACTTTGTTTTTGATTTTCTTTTTGTTTTTGTTGTTTTGTTTTGTTTTCTTCTCTTTTTATTTTCTTTTTTTGGCAGCAATTTCATGTTCCAAAGAGGGTAATCAAAGAAAGGTAACTGGATCAAAGGGCTTGCAAAGGGTTAACAGTGTTTGGGTAGCGCGTCATTCCAATCGGAGAATATTAGCGTCGCAGAAGGGTTAAACGTAATACTTTTTGACTTTGTCCGCATTGATAGCTATTTTGGGGTCATTTCCTTCGATGTCTCCCAAGTACAATTCTCCTTTTGGCAATAATTTCCTTATAATATATGGACCTTTCGAATTCGGAGAATATTTTCCTTTTGCTTCCTTATGATGCGGGAGAATACGTCTCAAAACGAGTTGCCCCACTTCAAAGTTCCTAGGCCGCACTTTCTTGTTGTAGGCACGGACCATCTTTGTTGATACAACTGCCCGTGGCAAACAACGGCCATCCACTTTTCGTCAATCAGGGTTAACTATTCTAGACGTGTCTTGACCCATTCATTGTCCTCAATTTCAACTTCAACGATGATTCGAAAAGATGGAATTTTAACTTCTACGGGTATTACGATTTCAGTGCCATAAACCAATAGATAGGGTGTTGCCCCAACTGATGTGTGCACAGTGATGAGATATCCCAACAATGCAAAAGGCAACTTTTCATGCCATTGTCTAGAACTTTGAATCATTTTCCTGAGGATCTTCTTGATGTTTTTGTTTGCTGCTTCAACAACACCATTAGCTTTGGGCCGATAAGGGGTAGAATTCTGATGCGTGATCTTAAATTGTTCGCATACCTCCCTCATCAAATGACTGTTCAAATTTGCAGCATTGTCCGTAATGATAGTTTTGGGAATACCAAAATGACAGATAATGTTGGAATGCACGAAGTCCACCACTGCTTTCTTGGTGACGACTTTGAGAGTGACTTCTTCAACCCACTTTGTGAAATAGTCAATGGCAACTAAGATGAATCTGTACCTATTTGAAGATTTCGGCTTGATTGGCCCAATGATATCCATACCCCAAGCGACGAACGGCCATGGTACTAACATATGATGTAATTCTGAAGGTGGTGCATGAATCAGGTCACCATGTACCTGACACTAATGATATTTTCGGACAAAACTGAAGCAATCCTTTTCCATGGTTATCCAGTAATAACCTACCCGAAGGATTTTCTTTGAAAGGATGTATCCATTCATATGGGATCTGCATACTCCTGCATGCACTTTATTCATGATTCTTCCGGCCTCTTGGGCATCCACGCATCTTAAAAGGTTCATATGTGGAGTCATTTTATACAAGACTTCTCCGCTCAAGAAGAAACTACTGGCGAGCCTTCTAATGGTTCTCTTTTGGTCTCCACTCGCTTGTTTGGGATATTCCTTTGTTTTCAAGAATCTTTTGATATCATGATACCATGGTTGAACATCTAGTTCCATCTCAATTGTATTGCAATAACCATGTCTTTCTCGAATTTGCATTTCTAGTGGGTCAATGTGGACATTGCCTGGATGCGGCAGCATTGCCGCCAAGGTAACTAATGCATCAGCAAACTCAATGTGGAACCACGGTATGTACCTGAATTCAACAGACTTGAACTGTTTTCTAAGATCTTCCACGTGTTGCCTGTATGGGATAAGCTTGATGTCGCGATTTTCCCATTCACCTTGAGCTTGCCGAATAATCAAGTTAGAATCTCCCATGATTAACAATTCTTCCACATCCATGTCAACTGCCATGTTCATACCCATAATGCAAGCTTCATACTCAGTAGTTTTGTTTGTATAGAAGAACTGAAGTCGAGTTGTGGCCGGATAGTGCTGACCAGTGGGCAAAATCAAAATTGCCCCAATCCCAACACCTTTTGCATTCATAGCTCCATCGAAGAACAATATCCAAGCATTTGTGTCTTCTAGAATTACCTCAACTGAATTTACCTCCTCGTTCGGGAAGTAAGTACTCAGAGGATGATATTCATCATCAGCCGGATTCTCAGCTAGGTGATCTGCCAAAGCTTGAGCTTTCATTGCCGTGCGGGTGACATAGACTATGTCAAACTCGGTGAGTAGGATTTGCCATTTTTCTAAGCTCCCTGTGGGCATCGGCTTTTGGAATATGTACTTCAAGGGGTCTAGCCTAGAAATGAGATAGGTAGTATAAGCCAACAAGTCATGCCTAAGCTTCTGAGTGACCCAAGTTAGGGCGCAACAAGTTCTTTCCAACAAAGTGTAGTTGGCTTCATAACTAGTGAACTTCTTGCTCAAATAGTATATGGCTTGTTTTTTTCTTGCCGGTCACATCATGTTGCCCGAGAACACATCCAAAAGAATTCTCCAACACTATCAAATACAAGAACAAAGGTTTTCCAGGCTCGCGTGGGACCAATATAGGCGGATTTTCTATAGATATTCTTTGATTTTATCGAAAGCTTCTTGACATTCATCTGTCTATCTAATCGCCACATCTTTCTTCAATAGCTTAAATATGTGCTCATATGTGGTAGTCAACTGAGCAATGAATCTGCTAATATAATTCAACCTTCACAGCAGACTCATAACTTCTTTCTTGGTTCTCGGAGGGGGCAAATCCTAAATAGACTTTATCTTTGTGGATCTAAATCGATGCCTCTCTGACTGATTATAAACCCCAAAAGTTTCCCAGATTATACCCCAAATGCACATTTAGCTGGATTCAATTTCAAATCATACTTACGCAGACGCTCAAAGAACTTTCTCAGATCCCACACATGATCGTCCTACGTTCTAGATTTAATGATCACATCATCCACATACACCTCAATTTCCTGGTGCATCATGTCATGAAAAATTTCAGTCACAGCTCTCATGTAAGTTGCCCCGGCGTTCTTTAAACCAAACGGCATGACCCTGTAACAGTAAGTACCCCAAGGTATGGTGAAAGCCATCTTTTCTGTATCTTCTTCATCCATCATAACCTGATGATACCTAGCATAACAATCCACGAAAGACTGTATCTCATGTTTGGCACAATTGTCTACAAGGATGTGGATGTTTGGTAATGGAAAGTTGTCCTTGGGGCTTGCTTTGTTCAAATCCCAATAATCAACACACACTTGGGTTTTACAACTTTCTTTGGCACTGGGACCATATTAGCCAATCATTTGGTGCATCGGACCACTCGGATCACACCCGTTTTTAACTGTTTGGTAACTTCCTCTTTGATTTTGTCACTGGTATCTATTTTAAACTTTCTTTGTTTTTGTTGGGCAGGGGGATAACCGGGCTAAGTTGGAAATTTGTGCACCACTAAATCAACACTCAGTCCTGGCATATCATCGTAGGACCAGGCAAACACATCTTTGAATTTGAACAAAAGTTGGATCAGTGCATCCCTAGTTCTTTCATCATTGTGAATGCTTATCATGGTTTCCTGGACCTCTTCCAAACTACCTAAATTAACTAGCTCAGTTTCATTTAAGTATGGCTTAGGCTTATTCTTAAATTGTTCCAGTTCTCGGTTTATTTCCCTAAAGGCCTCATCTTCATCATATTCTGGTTCTGGATCCATTATTTCATAGTTAGACAGCGTGTTAGGATTTGGGCATGAAGTCCGCAAGCATATCATGTTATTTAAGTCTGTATTATTAGAACTGTAAAGAGAGATAAGAAAAATAATGAAAATCAGAAAGAATAAATAAATAGATAGATAGATGATGAAATAATGATTTTATTTCATTGAATTTGAAGATAGGAGGGTTTACATTAGGATTTAAAGACAATAAACTAAAAACATTCGAGTTACACCCTTAAATAACTCGGAATGCAGAAAAGATGGCAAGACTGAACTACCGAGATTCCCTCCTGACTGGGAACGGAGTAGCCTTCCAATTTTGAATCTTGGCATTCGGCCCAGATATTGCACCTCACAAGTGTTTGAGCCTTCACCCGGCTAGACCATATGAGCCTCATATAACATTTGCCTCATCGCTCCACAAATGTCCTCAATTTTCTCAGCCGTGAAGGCCTCATCTTCTTCCTCTACGTATCTAGGCTTAACAAACATTTTGAAGAGATGCGGGACCTGCTGAGGCAGGACCCACCCATTGTTCTTACATTTATTAGCCCATGTCACATCAGCTGTTGTGGCTTGGAAACCCATACTGAAGAATTTCTCACTAGCAGTTAGAGTGATAGGCTTTGTGATGCCTTGCAAAGATACCCCGAGCCCTTTCCCGGGCTTGTACCCGTGCTTAGTCATTTCAGTGGTGACCATGATTAATGTGTTTGACAAGAAGGGTTGAGGACACAAGGTTCCCTCTTGATAATAGTCCGCAACCACGAGCTCAAAAGCTTGGTAGACTATGTGCTCACTACCTTCTTTAGCCTCTATATAGGGAACTGACGGGTCCTTGTAGATTGATTGCTCATCTTCTCCATGGACCACGATTTCTTGGTCTTCATGTTCAAACTTAACCATTTGGTGGAGGGTAGAAGGTACGGCTCCTGCAACATAGATCCAAGGCCTTCCTAGGAGAAAATTGTAGGAGGTGGCCATGTCCAAAACCTGAAATGTTACTTCAAAATCCACAGGGCCGATGGTTAGGATCAAATCAGTCTCCCCTATCATGTCCCTCTTGATGATGTCAAAAGCATGTACACAAATATTGTTGTGTCAAATCCTTTCAGTCCCAATTTCTATTCTTTGTAAGGTCGAGAGGGGGTAAATATTAACCCCAGATCCTCCATCCAACATAACTTTTTTCATGTAGTATCCTTCACATTTAATGGTTAAATGAAGATCTTTGTTATGGGCCGCCCCTTCGGAGGCAAATCACTTTGGCTGAATGAGATCTGTTTGACCTCGAAAAATCGTTCCAGCATCCTTTCCAATTGTTCAACCGTGTTCTTGATCGGAATATATGCTTCATTAAGCGTCTTCAACAGCACTTTCCGATGCTCATTCGAACTTATCAGTAGGAAAAAAGGTGAGACCTGGGAAGGAGACTTTCGGAGTTGGTCAATTATATTGTAGTCCGAGGTTTTCATCTTTCGAAAGAATTCCTCTGCCTCTTCAGCACTGACTGGTTTTTAAGCGGAAAATGCTTCTATTTGGTCTTGTTCAATTCTTCCAAGTTGAGGTACTTCCCAGATGGGTTTTTTTCATTCACTTCCCCATGATTTTTTTTCCTTTGTATGTCACCACTAATTTGTTGTAGTTCCAGGGGACGGCAGTGGAGTTCTTCATGAGATTTTGTGGTGCGCGGCTGATAACCATAGGCTTAGTCAACTGGGTGAAATTACCGGCACCCGTGCCATATAAGTTTCCTTTGGTACGTACACTTTGGTACCTTAAGCGTGACCTTATTTTGCTCAAACCTTTTGGGAGGACTCAACACAAGCTGTTCTTTTCTGGGGGCCCTGGGAACATAAAGAACAGCATCTTTAGGAGGTACTGCCCCTGTTTTGGCTTCCACGACCTTTCCTATGCTTTGAGGAGTGGATTTTCTCTTCTTCTCATCCTTAGATTGCTTTGCTGCTGCTTTGGGCTTCTTTGGCAATAGCAATGATAGCTTTCAAAGCTGGGTCGAACTCTCTGTCCTCACAAATCATCCCAATAACTGGCCCATTGTTGTGTGTTGGCAATGGGTTATTGATTACATTGGGGACCTCTTCATTCCTCAACACTACCCGTTTTTGCTCCATTAGATTTTCGACCGCCCTTTTATGGGTCCAGCAATCCTCAGTGTCGTGCCCTTCTGCCCCTAAATGATAAGCACATCAAGTACCGGGTCGTTAGGATGGTGACTTTGGGGTTTGCTTGTTCGGAGGTACGGGATGCAACAAACCCATTTGGATCAACTTTGGGAAGAGGCTGGAATATGATTCATTGATGGGTGTGAAGTTGGTTTTTTTGGGTGGTTCACGGGCACGGGCGTTATATGGAAAATTATTCCGTGGTGGACGGGGATTATATGGAGCTTGGTGAGGAGGGTTGTTTTTGGGAGGTGGAGCTCGATTTTGGTTATACTATTATTGCGGCCGAGCGTATGGCTGGCATTCATTACTGCATAAGGCTGAGGAGTCATGGCATATGCCGCATCTTCGTGAGAGTAGTAGTATTGCGGGGTGCTTGAAGAGGAACCAAAGTAACCTCGGGGTTGATGGGGGTTTCTCAAACTTGAGGCCATCATAGCTACTTCTTCTTTCTTTTTTCGATTTGTTGCAGCCCCCGACCCGCTCTAGATTACTAGAGAGGTGGCTCTTATAGCCGACTGGCTCAGGATACGACCCGTTTTCAACCATTCTCCACCATTTCCCCAATCTTTATGGCTTCTGCAAATGGCTTGCCCATAGCGGACATTATGTTTTGGAAATAATCAGCCTCTTGGGCTTGCAGGAAGACACTAACCATCTCGGACTCATGCATTGGGGGTTTTACCCTGGCCGCTTGCTCGCGCCAATTGATAGCGTATTCTCGGAAGCTTTATGAAGACTTCTTTTTGAGATTAGACAAATAGTTTCTATTTGGAGCTATGTCCATATTGTACTGGGATTGTCTGACAAAGTCTCGGGCTAAGTCATCCCATATGTTCCAGTGGGAGATATCTTGGTCCATATACCATTCTGATGTGATTCCAGTTAAACTCTCTCTGAAGTAAACCATCAACAGTTCTTCCTTTCCACCCGCTCCTCTTAACTGATTACAGTATCTTTTCAAATGGGCAATCGGGTCTCCATGCCCTTTATACTTCTCGAATTTTGGTGTTTTAAAACCGATGGGCAGATGAGCATGAGGAAACATGCACAGGTCGACATAGGAAACACTCTTCTGGCCACTTAGGCCCTGTATGTTTTTGAGACTCTGTTCTATGCTCTTCATTTTTCGAGTCATCTCTTCTTGCTTGGGGTTTTTCACAGTTTTTTCCTGTTCCATGGAAGATTCATGCCGAGGGTGTTGAGGGTAGGAGTTTGGGGTGACATGATCCATATCCAATTGAAATAGTGGTATATGGAAAGTAAAGGAGGACGGCTCAAAACCTGGCCTGGGTACTATTGGCTGTGTCGTAGCAAAGGTTAGTGGTGCAGTGAATATGTTAGAAGATACTCCCGAAAATAGTGCCTGGGGGCGAACCTCAGAAGGCGTTCCGATGAAATGGGTTGACATAGTGGGATATCCGAATGGGGATCCGGGTAGTTTATAGGGACATTGGAGGTTCCACTTGTTCTGGAAATCAGCTCGGGAAAATCGGATATTGCGCTGGGCAGCTCCCTACTGTTAGACCAATTGTCCCACATTTCCAACATGCGGAGGCGCAGTATTCTGTTCTCTTCAGCAGTTGCTGACTCTGACATTGGGATAACCATCATCGGGCTGTCCCCTGAGGGGTTAATGATTGGTAGATGACCTTACAATGTCATTTCAACACTCCCTTTAGAAAGTAAGGGTGCGAAGCCAGGTTACCACAAAACCAACCACCTAAAAACAGAACCTGTTCTCAAAAGCATACACAACAAACCAATTAGTTTGAGAAATTTAACACATAGAGAATCACACGATGGGGGAGTGCAATGCACCTAGACAGTTAAACATTTTTCTACATGCTTTACAACGGTTGTGTGTCTCATCTCGGCTTTTCTTACCTTGCGGATCTTTGAATCTTTTTATTTTCTTTACGCTTTTCATTATTTCCTCTCTTTTCTTTGTGCTCTCTCTTTTGTATTGTTTTATCTCTTTTATTGTGCCCTCTTTTCATCATTTTCTCTCTTATTCGAGTTATTTATAACTATGACTGGATCTGATGGGGATTGCCTATGTATCGCGACGCCGCGCAAATCAGATCATTACGTAGTTCAGGGGATAAATGCAGAATAAAAGAAAGAAACATTTTTTTTTCAAATTTTCATTAAAATAAAAACTTCTAATTTTCTTTATTACAGCGACTCCATCACACATACTTAAGAACCGAAAAACTAAAACAGACTCAAAACAGACTCTAAAAGGAAACTGAAATACAGACTCGAAAAGAAAAACCATGAGTACATAAGTGCCTCCAATACTACTCCAGGGGCCCGCGGACATCAATCGGTCCTGACGCAGGCCTACGTGCAAGATCTCCTTGGAGAAGATCCAGGTCATCCATTATCTGGCGAACAAAAGTCATCACTGCGGCAAAGAAAGTGGATTTAGTCATATCCTCACACTCATGGCATTTCATGACGATATAATCAGCAATTCCTCTAATCCTTTCTCTAATGATGCCTTTCTCTTGTAGCAGGCGTCCAATTGGTTAAGATCTAGCTTCCAGAACTTGGGTGTCATTATGGCTTTGCTCCTGTAACTGTTGCATGTCCTCTTCCAGTCGAGACATCAATGCATAACAATGTTCCCTCTCTGCCTTGAAGTTCTTTGTCTGTGTACCCATTTCATTCTCGAGGGTAGTTAGCTTTTTCTTTAGATTTGCAACCTCTCTATCATATCTTTCTTCTAATTGATGAACAAACTTTGTACGTCCTTCTGCGTTCTTCGCCAACTTTGCGTCGGCTCTTGCCAATCTACCTTCGGACTTTTCCAAATCAGTCCCATACTCACATACTTTCCTCCTGAGGCCGTTTATGAGTTTTTCATCTGCTTTGCTTCTTACTTGCTTTTCAGCATTTATTTTTATTCTTTGAATCTGGGGTCGGAGGGCTTCATTTTCTCGGGCTAATTTCTTCTTCTCTCCTTCATCAACAGCAGCCTGCACACTACTATCAAATTTAAGATCTCTGATTTGCCCTTCTAACTTGCTTATGGTAGTTCTATAGCTCTTCTCCTTAGCTAACCAGTTCCATTGTTCTTGCGCTTCATCAGTGAATTGTTGCACATGGGGCCTTTTGGCGGGCTATTCTAGCTCTTGATGGACTTGGGCTCTTTTACCATACCAGGCTATGTAGATAGGCTCTACTTCACCTTTAGACAGATCTCGTACTCGAGTTTGTGGCTCCGACAACCTACATTGATGCCAAATCTGGCGAACCTTTTATTCTGGGAATGTAGCCATTAGACATAGTTCGATGACTTGTCGACTTAAATCTTCATTGTATGGGGTAGTTTGGTACCTGCCTAGCTGGTGCAGAACCTTGTGTGGAGCATACAACTGAATACTCCAAAGACCCATTAACAAAAGAAAGCATACTCCGGCGACATATAAATAACTTCATTGACCGGGAGCCAACCAAATGTCTACTCAATTTTGCTTGCAGTGAAAGAACTCAAATGTGCAAACCGTGCCTCTATACCTTCTGGAAACTCGTGATCATCCACTCAGTTTTCATGTTCTTCAATGCAGTTAACACCAGTCAGACCATAGTTCATGTAACCTGGACGATGGCAAAGATGTTCTTCCATCCAGATTTGTAGAAGCAAGTTGCAACCTTAAAAAAACTTTCCCCCAGCTCGACAAACAGTTAAAGCTCAGTAAATTTCCTCCACGATCATTGGTATAATAGTGCCATTAGCCTTTTTGATCATGAAGTCAGCCATTCCTATGAGCCCTAACTCGATATGTCCATCACTCCTCGGGCAGATTAGAGTGCCTAAGAATGCCACTACGAAGGCCAATCCCGACGTGCTTCCCATTTGCCTTTGTTCCTTTGATGACTTAAACTGGTATCCGGAGCCTCAAAACCATAGGGGTCCCCATAACGGTGGTGCAGGAAGTAGAATGTGCAAAATCCTTTAGCCAAATTTCCATCTTTGACTTCACGACTAATACTTAGAAGATCCAGAAACTTGTGAGAGGTTACAGCCCTTAGTGCCACTAGGTATCGGCTCCTGAGATTCCCGTTAAGTCCGTATAGCCTGCAATCTCCTCAAGTGTAGGGGTTAACTCAAAATTATAGAAATGGAACACATTGTGCATCGGGTCCTAAAACGGTATTAAATCTTCAATTATGTCCACCCTTGGTTTAATCTTCAAGAGACTGGTGAGCCCGCCTAAAGCTTTTATTGCAGCACCTCTGCTGACCTCCCCCAGGTCATTCCACCACATATGGATTTCTATCGGGATTTCCTCTACAACTTTGAAAGGTACATTTTCAATAGTGCTCATCCTGCACATTTATTTAAAGTGATTGGTTTAAAAAATCATGATTTATTTTGACCCAAAAGGAAGATTTTTTTTTTTTTTGCAAAATTGCAACTCAACAACTTGCTCAAACAAAACACCTTTGCAAATACGGCCTTTCAGCACTTCAGGAAAGAAGACTTTATTGCTGTATTTGCTAATTGGCCAAAATTTGAAAAAAGACCATAGGTGGCTATTCTTGTAAAAATAACCTTCCGGCGCCCTGTCGGGACATTTCTGGTTATTTAGAAAAAAATGGCATCACCTAACTTTATTTATGACAAAAATGACAACATTTCATATTTTGGGTTATTTTTGCAAAGAAGGGGTTGGACCCGATGAGGGTTGCCTACGTTGTTGACATCCAATTTCGTCCCTCCTTTTTTCCAATTTATTCTCTTGAGCTTCTAGGTTATTATTACATCAAATACTTTATTTTTTAATAATATTTTCCATTTACTACAACTATTATTGTTATTATTACTATTACTACTAGCACTATTATTATTATTATTATTATTATCATCATCATCATCATCATCATCATCATCATCATCATCATCATCATCATCATCATCATCATCACTACTACTACTACTATTATTATTAATATTATTATTATTATTATTATTATTATTATCTACTTAACATTACTATATATAACATGTAGATCTAATTTAGAAGCTCAAAGAAATTAAAAGAAGAGAGGAAAAGCTAGCTAATTTTCCACACAAAAAAAGAGGCCCGATTAAAGGGTCATTTCAGAAATCTCATTCGACCTTCTTTAATTCTAATTCAGCCCAACTTTTCAACTTTAATACCGTAAAAATTGCACGGACCACGCAAATTCTTTTAACCTGTAGCCGCTTTATCTTTTTGTTTGCACCCGTACCCTTTTTTTGTTAAAAGCCATTTGAAAAGACTATTTTGGCCTTCTTTATTCAAAGACTACTTTCTCTCCAAGTATACTCACTCTAGTCCTCTTCTCTCTCTATCTCTCTGTCTCCCGTTATTCGCGCTCTTCTCTGAAATCAAAGGGTTTTTCGTCGTTGTTTCGAATTTTCAACTGCTAGTCGTTCGCGCTCTTCTCTGAAATCAAAGGATTTTTGTCGTTGTTTCGAATTTTCAACTGCTAATCATCGTTGTTCCCACATTACGATTTAATCACATGTACATTACATTAACTTTCTGGGTTTTATTTTACGATTTAATTTCTGTTTTTGGGTTTGATAGGGTTTTTACGTTTGTATTTTTAGGTTTTTTGAACGACTGTTTATGTTGTTAATGAAAATTCTATAAATTCTTTTGTGATTATACGTTCAAATTTTTAAAAATTTTCAGAGTTAAACAGATGATAATGATACCTTAGATATGAGCTGAAGTTTTTTTCATGTTTTGAAATTATTTTTGGATTTGAATTTGTGTTTTTGTTTTTTTGCTGAATGTTTTGTCAGAATTAAGTTTTTTTGTTTGTAACTGGTGAATATCATCTTTAGGAGCTGAAGTTTTTTGTGTTTGTAACTGGTGAATTTGTGTTTGTTACTGGTAGAGCTGAATTTTTTTTTAATAACTATCGAACTTCGGCTCAAGAGTTGAAGTTTTTTTTAATAACTTTCGAACTTCGGCTCAAGAGCTAAAGTTTTTTTTATATAAACTTTCGAACTTCGGCTCAAGAGCTAAAGTTTTTTTTTATAACTTTCGAACTTCTGCTCAAGAGCTGAAGTTTTTTTTTATACCTGTAGAACTTAGGCTCTAGAGCTGAAGTTTCTTTTATACCTGTAGAACTTAGGCTCTAGAGCTAAAGTTTTTTTTTATACCTGTAGAACTTCAGCTCAAGAGTTGAAGTTTTTTTGAAGTTTTTGTTTTATACTTGTTGAAATTAAGCCTTCTTAGATGTTGAAGTTTTTAATATAATGTCCTGATGTTATTATTTGTATCTTTTACTTTTTTTTGGACAGATGGCTCCTAAAGAACCTAAAGATCCTAAAGTAGCTAAACAAGGCAAAGCACCTAAAAAACCTAGACTACCTAATGAATTAACACCAGGTCCTTACGTTTCTCCTCCTCCACCTACAAGACCAGGACAAAGATATTATGAGTATACAGAATGGTTTAACTCAAAACGTTACTGGAAGGGGAACCATGAGTTGAAGACTTTAATTGCAACTTTCTTGACTCCTACACAAAGGGATAAACTTACTAATGGTCCATTTAGATACATTGTTGCTATGGAGAATTTGAAATGCAGCATGAAGTTGGTTCATTGCCTGTGTCTTTCTCGAATATTCACGAATGATCGATACTCCATTAGTTTCAAGATTTTTGGGCATGATGTGTCCTTCACCCTTCAAGACTTTCACATTATGTGTGGTTTGCGGATCACATCACATAATATTGAAAAACCATTTAGTCGAGAGAGCACTATTCTGAATCGCTATTTTCGTAAGTCCAAGGGTGTGACTTTGAAGGACATTCGAAGTTTTATGACTATCAATCAAATTCCAAAGGATGCTGTGAATCATGCACACGTATACGAGAGTGATGATGATGCAGTTAAGCTTATGAAAATTCTTATCGTAGAGTCTATTCTGTTTGGGAAAAATACCTAGGCATGTGTAAGTGATGAATATGCATCTATCATTGAAGACGAGAAGATTTCTGCTGAATATCCTTGGGGCAATGTGGCTTATGAGAAGCTCATTGATACAATGAAAAATGTATTGGAGAAGCAAAACAAATTTCATGCAACTGAGTATAAATTTACTGCATTTCCATATCTGTTATGCGTTTGGTTCTATGAGCGCTTCCTAGATGTTCGGGAGAAGTATGTATGTCACGACCCAACTCCCAAACCCGGTCGTGATGGCGCCTCTCGTGGAGACAAGGCCAGCCAGACCATCTCAGAACACCACCTAAAGCAGTTGATCTGTTATATAGCAGTTCAAATATGAATTTATGATGCTAATCAATATGAATACAGCCCAATACAGCCCGACCGGAGTGTCACAAGTCACGAGCATATAAGATGTAGGAACACAACTACAGAGTCAACTATATATATTTATGAAACAAAATCTGAAGTTCAAGATGAAGTCCGGTGCCACGAACGCTGGCGGTCACCTTGCTCAGCTACAATAGTACTACCTTTAATGCTAATAGCCTGCTACCGAGCGATCAATACCTGCAACTGCACGCGAGGTGCAGGGAGTAGGGTGAGTACTTCCAACTCAGTGGTAATAAGAGTAAATAATGCTGAGAGGCAAGAAATCACGTAAAAGCACTACATCATGCTATAAAGTACGATACAACTCTTACGAGAATCATTAGTTCCATGAAAATCCTTTATAAAATTTTCCGAAATATAATGCTATCTCAAGCAGTAAAATCAATTATACAGTAAAACAGTGAGTATCAGATAATTCTTCTTTTAAAACAGTAAAGACAAATAATTTCCACAGTAAGGATAAATCAAAAGCGTGCCCCTCGGGCTCAATATGTAACCTCAGTATAGTATCAGCCCCTCGGCTCACTCCCAACTCCCCAACACACAACGTCAGCCCTTCGGGCTCACTCCCAACTCACCACACACAACAACGGCCTCTCGGGCCCACTCCCAACTCACCACACACAGCAACGGCCTCTCGGGCCTACTCCCAACTCACCTCACACAGCAACAGCCTCTTTGGCCCACTCCCAACTCACCTCACACAGCAACGGCCTCTCGGGCCCACTCCCAACTCACCTGGGTACCTTGCGCTTACTGGGGGTGTGTACATACTCCGGAGGGGCTCCTACAGCCCAAGAGTAATATCAATAGGCCTAAAAGCCTTCACACATCACACACGAGGCCTGAAAGCCTCCTCATATAACACTCGAGGCCTGAAAGCCTCCTCACATCACTCAACATATCCTCATA
>MU762741.1:0-31103 GCA_026770625.1 Nicotiana glauca
CCTGAGCTTAATACTTGGGTTTTATTTGCAACGTCCGCATAATCCTATTTAGAGGATATACATTGGGCGTGATCAGTAATGAAACACAAGTTGTCTCAAATTGACTACAATGTAGTGCTATGGACGGATAGAAAACTGTTGATTCCTTGCTGCATTACTATATAAACTCATCCACAATAAACATATTGGGCACTGCATTCGAACCATCGAGCCACGATTTAAGATTCTAAAAAGCCAATTTTTGGTAGCACCTACTTTTGTGAAGGATGAAAATTTGAAAAAACCAACTTCCGTCGTAAGTGCCATACTAATATCCATAGGACTTTTTACCCTTTGATAATCCATTTGACTGCCAAAAACCCAAAATATCTGCAGAAGACCACATAAGGAAGATCCATAGCACAAATTTTTATAAAAAAAATAGACAAGCAGATGGGCTTGCAAGACGCTCAAGATCTATAGCTGCTTGGCTTGGTTGAAATGCTTGCCTTGGGGCAGAAAGGCCAGGCTTTGAAAATAGTTACTCTACCCTACGTCGAGCAAGGGTTTCCTTCCTTTCCCTAGGAGGGTCAGAATTGACTTACATCCATTCTCTAACTCGTCTTTCTTTTGCTCCATTCCCGAGCTCCTCGATCAATAGGTCCGGGAGAGGAGCTGAAAGCCACTTGACTCTAAGGAGAGGAGCGATATAGCTTGTCAAACATCCTCCACAAAACTTGGCAAAACAAGACTTTCAATGTACAGATTAAACCTAAATCCACAGCCATGATGGAATTGAATCTCAGAATGCTTGTGAGTGTTATGTGTTGAGATATAAACCTGAATCATATTACAGTAAAATTTCATCATTCTGGGTGATGAAAATTGGCGAAATCCAATCGTTAATAATTGTAGGAAAGGGGATCGAAGCCACCTTAGTCCATGACTCCACAAAACCATACACCTTCATTACCCATACATCCATCTGAACCAAGTCG
Source organism: Nicotiana glauca (assembly GCA_026770625.1). NCBI lineage: Eukaryota > Viridiplantae > Streptophyta > Magnoliopsida > Solanales > Solanaceae > Nicotiana > Nicotiana glauca. Next base: position 978 of record MU762741.1, read on the forward strand.
CATGTATGAGATACACGTATATTACCTCCTAAACTTACTATTTCCCAATTTAAACTACCATCAACAAGATCGGGCAATGCTACATTTTTATATGTCTCATCTACCAGGTTTAACGAAATAATAAACCTTGAACCATTCATATCACTTTCATGACTAACATGACCAACGATCCAATGAAGTCTTCCATTTACAAATTTACCAGGATAGATCCAAAAGGTAATACCTGGATAGTCTTGAATCCTTTTCCAAGAATTAGATCTTAGACTATAAATCTTAAATATATTCACAAAACCATCACCATGTGAATTTCCCCTAATTAACGTCTACAACTTTGTAATCATCTTGACACTCAACGTAACCAAAACCATAAGACGAACTCTGACCACTATAAGGATCGGTTCCTGAAAAGGGCAAAAAAATTTGACTTTCTTATATACGGATTCCACACAAATAAATCCAAAATTGATTAAAAAAAACAGAACAGCCCTTCACACCAACCCACGATGCCATTGCAAGGAAAATCAAGCTGAACAGGTATAGGTATAGGGGGGAGATTCTTCTTGATACATAATTGCATCAAGAGAGCAAGTGTCAGGAGTGAGGCTATTCTCACGAGAGCCATAAAAAAAGACAACGAAAATCTTGGTTCTGAGTTGAAAATTTTAGATGGGTTTTGGTGAATTGGGGACATGAGATTAAAGAAAACCAAGATTTTGAAACGCATCTTATCTTTAACAAGGAGTGTTTGGCTAAGCTTATAAGCTAGTCAAACTAGTTTATAAGTATAATTTGGTTTATTTACGTGTTTGGTAAACAATTAAAGTGCTTATAAGTTAAGTGCTTATAAGCTAAAATCAGTCATAAGTCATAAGATGGTCACCTCCAACTTATGGTTTTTTAGCTTACTAATATCTATGAACGCGCGTTGCACGTTAATGTGACCCGTAATGATTTAAATATTTATTTATACGAAGAAACAATAAAATTTAATTAATGAGAATTTCTTTTTATAAATACAACAATCATCTAAATGCCGATAAATATTATTACATATCATAATACATGATCATTTAAAATAAAAGGACATTATAAAAACATACACAAATGATCAATTTTGTCAGGTTAGTTAGATAATTATGTATTATAATTTAAAAGCATTTAATATGATAATATCTTAATAAACATGTCTTTGTGGACAATATTGTTTTGTGTATGTTTCCTCGTAATGCTTTGATTACTCTTCCTTAACCCAAACTCTTGTTGTCGATCTTGATATCCCTCTTGAAAGTGCAACATACAATTGTTCGTGCAAGAAAACATATTGGGGTAAATATACTCCAATATTTAGGATGTTTTGTCCTTGTGCTTTATTTATTATATTTGCAAAACATAAATATGCTAAAAATTATTTTCACACAAATTTAAAATATTCCTTAGTTTCGGAAGACGAATGTTCATTCAGGAATAAGAATATACGTAGAAGCACATTGACCAGTATCATAATATTTGCATGTATGACGTTATTGTCAAAACTTCTATATATCATCTGTGTACTATTACATAAGGTAAGTAGTATTACGGACATATTTTTTCAAAATTAACCTATATACAATAGAATATCAATTTTAACTTAGTCTATTATATATATGGTGACACTAACACACTTAAAAAATAATAAACTTGACAACAAACATGTATGGTAGAATGTCATTCGGTATTAAAATATTTAAGTATTCTTCTTGGTATTAATCATTAGTATCATTTTATGCCGAGTCAAAAACTGAAAGATATTTTATTTTTATTATTTTGCAATCAACTTTTTATATAGTTAATCAACATATTCATTTCTGCTAGCGAAGATATCTTTTTCGTTCTATTATGCGTTTTGCCCAAATTGCGTTTAATCTAATGATAGAAATATTTCTCTTATTAAATGCATTACTATTACCATTGGGATTGATAAACCAAGTGTTCAGAAAAAACTAAATCATCTTTTATTTGACGCTCTTCTTCGTTTTCGACACGAAGCAAGAAGACACTGAATACTGGACTTGCTCTTACTTTATATTTCTTGTCGGTTCAATCTTTTTCATTGAGGCCAAAAGCATAACTTTGGCAAGCTAGCTTTTACAGTCTCTCTTTTTGTTGATTCTGGAGCTACTGGTAGTACTCAACAGAAATCACCTCCCAAACCATTAATATTCCACCTAATGGTTCATTAATAAGAACTCCGAGCAATTATTTCGATTGTTTGACACTTTGTCATTAGTGCTTCGTCCCATATTATTAATTTTGTTTTCCTTATAAATTTAGCACCATTGCTCGCTTTGATATATTTGTGATGGTTATTTAAATTTTTTGAAGAGGTATATCAAATCTAAAGTGGGAGGCCTCACAATAAAATCGATGTTGGTACACCACTTGCTATTATTGCTAACAGTGTCATGCCTCTTGATATGATATTTGCAAGTAATGCATGGTATAGGAATATTATTTCGGTTCCACCGGAGGCATACAATGAATATTCCATTATACCAAAGTCGACTCTTTATAATATAGTCTTGTAAGCTTGTTCTTGATTAGGATTTAGCTTTGATTGTGTTTCCTGAGACACTTGTATAGCATTTTGATTCTTAATGATATACTGATCTTTTTACTTTGTGTTGTAACGCTCTTTTTATGGAATTAATTTGTGTATCTTAAGATTTTTTTTTAACTTGAATAAGAATTTTACTCATATGACAAATTTAAAAATAATTGAATTGGATTGCTAAATAAGATTTAATTATTTAGTTTTAACATAAAAAATAATTTATTCTATGTTGATTCAGATCTTAATATTAGTTTATCTCTTATTTTGAATATTTAATCTTAATTATAATTTTATCCACTATAAGTTTTATTTTAAAAGAGTAAAAGATTGACATGACATTTTACTTTTAGATCTTTATGTTTGTAGAATCATTAGTGGTATTGACTCTTATCAACCTTTTTTTCTCTTTCTGACACATTTATATTCTTAAATATGTTCTTAGTTGTTTAATAATTGAGTATTTTTCAATATTACATGAAAATTTGAGAAAAATATATATTATTTGAGTAGAAAAATAGTTCAAATATAATATATAAATATATTATCATGTGGGTATTTTTTTCTCAATTTTAATTTTTAACTCTTTATGTAGTCCATTTAATATTATTTTTACTTTTTGTAACGACCCAACTGGTCGTTTTGAGAATTAACGCCCCGATCCCCTATTAACTGATTCTCTATATCTATTTCTGCTACTGTGATTTGCCGGGATGGTTTATATTGATTTTCGGAGTATTTTAGTACACTTAGTTCCTAAATGAGAGTTTAAGTCTTAGAATTTGGACCGTAGTCGGAGCAGTGTGAAGATGGCTCTGGAATGAAATTATGTCGATTCCGTTAGCTCCAAAGTGGTTGTTTCGCGCTTAGGGGCATGTCCGGATTGTGTTTTGGAAGTCCGTAGCTTATTTAGGCTTGAAATGGCGAAAGTTTAAATTTTTGGAGTTGCAGACCGATAGTCAAATTTTTGATATCGGGGTCGAAATCCGATTTCGGAAGTTTGAGTAGGTCCGTAGTGTTGAATATGACTTGTGTGCAAAATTTGAGGTCATCGGACATGGTTTGGTTAGTTTCGGCATCGGTTGTAGTATTTGGGAATTTCAAGTTCATTAAGTTTGGATTGGAGGGTGATTCGCGGTATGTTTTGTTGAGGTCACGGGGGCATCGAGTGAGTTTTAGATGCTTGACAGATGAAAATTGGACTTAGGCATTTTCTGAAGTTGTTGAACCTGTTATAATCGCACATGCGGATATGGGACTCCAGGTGCGGTGCCGCACGAGCGGCTGAGTGGGCGGCAGAAGAAGAATTGGACTTGGGCATCAGGAACAACATGTGCGGCTGGAGGATCGCAGATGCGGCCCAGTGACAGCAGAAGCGGCCCCAGCCCGGTTAAGTGACTTTCGCACCTACGATTGTTTTTTCGCAGGTGCGGGACCGTAGAAGCGGCCACATGACGCATATGCGAAAATTGTTGGGCAAAAAAGAGGAGTTCGAGGGTTTGAGATTTCATAGCCTAAAGTTTGATTTGGAGCTCGGTGGGAGGCGATTTCTTGAGGGATTTTGAAGGAGAACTATTGAGTAACATATTCTAACTCTATTTTGGATCATATACATAAATCTATTGTTGTTTTCCTTATTTAATTAAGGAATTTGAGGGTGGAAGTTTGGGAATGGGGGAAAAAGTTCACAATTGAAAATCTGAGTTTTGAATAGGAGTTTGGCGTCAGATTAGGATAATTTTTGTACGAGTGAACTCGTGAGTGAATGGGTGTTCGTAATTTGTGATTTTTACTCGATTCTGAGATGTGGGCCCGTGGAGGATTTTTGGGCATTTTTCTATTTTTATGCCTTAGCTTTGAATTCATTAGTTAAATATCATGTACGTAAGGTGACGAGTGCGTACACGTGCTAATTATAAAAAAAACCCCATTTTCCATAAGTAATTAACCGTGTTTTCCTTTAATAAGCAATACTAGTATATGTAGCCTCATGTCTAGCTTAGGAAAGCATTCTTATGTGCCTTAATTGTCTTATCTGCTTTAGCTGTCTACCTGGATTCTATGTAGCATGTTTAGAGTAAGAATTACCTGTCTTCTTTGCTACGAACATGATTAGAAATGTAGTACTTCCTAGCTAGAACTGTTGCGTATATTGAATGGGTTGTGTATATTTTTTGGGAGTATGGAACGGTATTCCGGGAGATCCCCCTATATGTTTATGTTTAGGACTACGAGACGGTATTCTGAGAGATATCCATGTACTGTATATTTTACCTTGGGACTACGGAATGGTATTCCGGGAGATCCCCCTGCACATTTACGATTTGGACTACTAGACGATATACCGGGATATCCTTTGTACATTTACGTTTGGGACTATGGGATGGTATCCCGGGAGATCTCCTGTTGCTATTTCTGTGTACTGAGCTATTTCTTCCTGTGATTTCATTTTTCATTAATTATTAGCATTTTAACTCTACTGCGATATTTCATACTGTTTTGATGCATAGTGTATTCTGGCCATATCTTGACTCGTTCATCATTGTCTTTATTTATGACATTCTGGTGTACTCCCGGAGTCGGGAAGATTATGAGCAGCACCTAAGGACAATGCTTCAGACCTTGAGAGAAAAGAAATTATACGCGAAGTTCTCGAAATGTGAGTTCTGGTTGGATTCAGTGGCATTCTTAAGTCATATAGTATCGAGTGAAGGGATCAAGGTAGATCCAAACAAAGTGGAAGCAGTGTAGAGTTGGTCCATACCATCCGCAACTACATAGATCCATAGTTTTCCTGGCTTGGCGGGTTATTATCGTTGATTTGTTGAGGGATTTTCATCTATTGCAACACAAATGACCAGGCTGACCTAGAAGGGTGCTCTGTTCAGGTGGACAGAAGAGTGTGAGAAGAGCTTTCAGAAGCTCAAGACAGCTTTGACTACAACCCCATTATTGATATTGCCTACAGGTTCTAGGTCTTATACTGTCTATTCTGATGCCTCAAGGATTGACCTTGGAGAGGTATTGATGCAGGATGATATGGTGATTGCCTTCGTGTCTAGATAGCTGAAGGTGCACGAGAAGAATTATCTTGTCCATGATCATGCGTTAGCTGCTATTATTCACGCCTACAATATCTGGCGTCATTATTTGTACGGTGTTCCTTGTGAGATCTACACTGATCACTGGATTTTGCAGTATTTATTCAAGCAGAAGGACCTTAATTTGCATCAGTAGAGGTGGTTAGAGCTACTTAAGGATTATGATATCACTATCTTGTAGAACTCGGGAAAGGCCAATGTGGTGGCCAATGCTTTGAGTTGCTGGGCAGAGAGTTTGGGGAGTTTGGCTTATCTACCAGCAACAGAGAGGCCCATGGCAATGGATGTTCAGGCCTTAGCCAGCCAATTTGTGAGATTGGATATTTCGGAGCTCAGTCGGGTCCTAGCGTGTATGGTTTCTCGGTCTTCCTTGTTTGTTCGTATCAGAGAGCGTCAGTATGATAATCCTCATTTGCTTTTCCTCAAGGACATGGTTCTGTATAATGATGCCAGAGATGTGACCATTGGTGATGACAGTGTATTAAGGATGCAGGGTCGGATATGTGTACTCAATGTTGATGGGCTTCGGGAGTTGATTTTGGAAGAGGCCCACAGTTCGCGGTATTCCATCCATCCGGGTGCCGCAAATATGTACCAGGATTTGAGCCAATACTATTGGTCGAGGAGGATGAAAAAAGATAAAGTTGGGCTTGTAGCTCGATGCCTCAATTGTTCAGCAGGTGAAGTATGAGCATTAGAGACCGGGTGACTTGCTTCAGCAGATAGAGATTTGGAGTGGAAATAGGAGCGGATCACCATGGACTTCGTAGTTGGAGTCCACAGACTTTGAGGAAGTTTGATTCCATTTGGGTGATTGTGGATCGGCTTACGAAGTCCCCGCACTGTGTGTACTACCTATTCTTCGGAGCGGTTGGCAGAGATTTATATCCAAGAGATTGTTCGTCTGCATGGTATCCCAGTTTCCATCGTTTCAGATAGAGGTGCTCAGTTTACATCACAGTTCTGGAGGTCCATAAAACACGAGTTGGGTACTCGGGTGGAGTTAAGCATATCATTTCACCCTCAGATGGACGGATAATCCAAGCACACTATTTAGATTTTTGAGGATATGCTCCATGCGTGTGTGATGGAGTTTGGAGGTTCTTGGGAGACCGAGCAGGATATGTGCAGCCGATATCCTCATCTTTTCACCACTTTAGGTATGTCTCTATGCTCGTTTGAGGACGAACGAATATTTCAAGAGGGGGAGGACGTAATGACCCGGCCAGTCGTTTTGAGAATTAACGCCCTGATCCCCTATTAACTTCTTCCCCCGTGTCTGTTTCTGCTATTGTGATTTGTCGGGATGGTTGCTTTTGATTTTTGGAGTATTTTGGGACACTTAGTCCCTAATTGAGAGTTTAAGTCTTAGAATTTTGACTGTAGTCGGAGTTGTGTGAAGATGGCTCCGGAATGGAATTTCATCAATTCCATTAGCTCTGTTGGGCGATTTAGGGCTTAGGGGCGTATCCGGATTGTGTTTTGGAGGTCCGTAGCTTATTTAGGGTTGAAATGGCGAAAGTTGAATTTTTAGAGTTTCGGGCCGATAGTGGAATTTTTCATATCGGGGACGGAATCCAATTCCAAAGTTTGAGTAGGTCCGTAATGTTGAATATGACTAGTGTGCAAAATTTGGGTTCAATCGGACATGGTTTGGTTGATTTCGGCATCGGTTGTAGAATATTAAATTTCAAGTTCATTAAGTTTGGATTGGAGGGTGATTTATGGTTTTAGCATTGTTTGATGTGATTTGAGGGCTCGATTAAGTTTGTATGATGTTTTAGGATTGGTTGGTATATTTGTTTGATATCCCGGGAGCCTCGGGTGAGTTCGGGATGCTTGACGGATGAAAATTTGGACTTAGGCATTTTCTAAAGTTGCAGAACCAGTTATAATCACACTTGCGGATCTGGGACCGCAGGTGCGGTGCCGCAAGAGCGGCTGAGTGGGCCGCTGAAGCGGAATTGCACTTGAGCATCAGGAACTGAAGGTGCGGTTGGGGGACCGTAGATACGGCCCAGTGACCACAGAAGCGACCCCAGCCCGGAAGTGACTTTCGCACCTGCGATTGTTTTTCCACAGGTATGGGACCGCAGAAGAAGTCTCATGACCGCAGATGCGGAAATCGTTGGGCAAAAAAGAGGAGTTCTGGGGTTTGAGATTTCACAACACAAAATTTGATTTGGAGCTTGGTAGGAGGCGATTTCTTGAGGGATTTTGAAGGAGAACTATTAGTTAATGAATTCTAACTCTATTTTGGATCATATACATGAATCTATTGTTGTTTTTCTCATTTAATTAAAGAATTTGAGGGTGGAAGTCTGGAAATGGGGTAAAACGTTCCCCAATTGAAAATCTGAGTTTTAAATAGGAATTTGACGTCGGATTGGGATGATATTTGTACTAGTGAACTCGTGAGTGAATGGGTGTTCATAATTTGTGATTTTTACTCGATTCCGAGACGTGAGCCCGAGGAGGATTTTTGGGCTTCATGCCTTAGCGTTGAATTCATTAGTTGAATGAGTTGCTTGTAGCTATATTTACATTATGTAATTGATTTGATTAGATCTAGGCCACTCAAAGTTGGATACTCGTGGCAAGAGCGTGATTGCATATTGATTTTGAGCTTGGTTCGAAATAAGTGATTTGCCTAACCTTGTGTGGGGGAACTACCCTTAGGATTTTGGTACCGTTGGTATATGAATATTGTGTACGTGAGGTGACGAGTGCGTACACGTGCTAATTATAGAAAAACCCCATTTTCCATAAGTAATTAACCGTGTTTTCCTTTAATGAGCAATACTAGTATATGTAGCCTCATGTCTAGCTTAGGAAAGCATTCTTATGTGCCTCAACTGTCTTATCTGCCTTAACTGTCTACCTGGATTCTATATAGCATGTTTAGAGTAAGAATTACATGTCTTCTTTGCTACGAACATGATTAGAACTGTAGTATTTCCTAGCTAGAACTGTTGTGTATATTGAATAGGTTGTGTATATTTTTTGGGAGTATGGAACGGTATTCCGGGAGATTCCCCTGTATGTTTATGTTTAGGACTACGAGACGGTATTCCGGGAGATATCCATGTACTGGATATTTTACCTTGGGACTACGGAATGGTATTCCGGGAGATCCCCCTGCACATTTACGATTTGGACTACTGGACGGTATACCGGGAGATCCTTTGTACATTTACGTTTGGGACTATGGGACGGTATCCCAGGAGATCCCCTGTTGCTATTTCTGTGTACTGAGCTATTTCTTCCTGTGATTTCATTTTTTATTAATTATTAGCATTTTAACTCTACTGCGATATTTCATACTATTTTTATCTTATTATATGTATAAAACAGTAGAGCCCTGACCTAATCTCGTCACTACTCGACCAAGGTTAGGATTGACACTTACTGGATACTGCTGTGGTATACTCATGCCCTTTCCTGCACATGTTTTTCATGTGCAGATCTTGATTCTTCTTTTCAGCCATACTTCCAGTGAGGAGAGGCGATCCAGAGACTTCGAGGTAAATTCTTCTGCGTTCGTAGACCTAGAAGTGCATCTTTATTCTTCCTTCAGCTATAGACTTTCCGTATTTTCTTTGTTATTAGAATTCTGAAGTCAGAAACACTATGTACTTCTTTAGCTTGTGATTCATGAGATTTCAGATTTTGGGAGTGCTATGTTCAGTTTGAGAGTGGTATTATTGTATATGCTGAGCGGAATTTTAAACTCCTTTATTATATTTACCTGTTAATTGTTAGTTTCGCGTCTTTAATTTATTTTCGTAAATTGTTAGGCTTACCTAGTCGTTAGGGGTGTCAATGGATATTCAAAAACCGACTAAACCGACCGAACCGTACCGTACCGCATCGAACCGATTTTTAGGTTTCTTTTTAAGAAACCGTAGGTTTTTATATAAATCTATAACCGCACCAATAATTAAGGTAGGTTTTTTGTTTTATAAAAATAAACTGAAAAAATACCGAACTGTACCGAATAAATTTTACATGTGAAAAATATATTTATTTAGTAAGTTTAAAAATAATAATGCATTAAATTTTCTTTGTGCCTTAGAATTATTAAAACTATTACAAGCCAATAATTAATTAAACTCAAAATATTAATCCATAAAACCTATTATGCTACTTCTACTTAAACTAAATTATTTCAAGCATCTTTATTAGAAAGACACAAAGTATTCTAGCGATTATGATAGCAAACTAAAATGTATTGAATATGTTTCCTTTCATATAATTAAGATTTATCTTCTTGAATGTTTAATCTTCTATAGACTTTATTCTTGAGTCCCAACTTGTTATATCTTTCAACTCGTGTTATTTATATTTTTTTTTACTTTTGTTTGATTTCTTTTACATTGTTGTAGAATAGTTGATGGATCTATACTCTAGCCATCTTTTTTTTTTTTTTAATTCATCATCCTTTAAACAATAAAAATGTCTAGAGAGTTTTGCTAAGCCCTCTAAAACAACGTATGTTATTGTGTTCATTTTACTTCTACTGGTGAATTTTACATGATATTAAAAAAAATATCGAAAATTAACCGAACTGTATCGATACCGAAGAGAAACCGACATGATTGGGACGGTTTCAAAAAGTCTAATTTTGGTTATACATAATAGAATAATCAAAAAATTGATATGGTACAAATTTTATAAAATAACCGACCGAACCGAACCATTGACACCCCTACTAGTCGTAGAGACAAGATGCCGTCACGACAGTTCACGGGTGGTCAACTTGGCTCGTGATATTTTTTTGGTATTGGACATTATGTAGTGCTAATGTGTTACTAATACGGAGGATTCTTATGAAATTAATTTTATTAAACCTTCCTACATAGTTTTAATAAGAATTTAATAGATAAAATTTTATTAATTATAAAATTTAAATATTAAAAATTATCAAGGAAGGTATTGTCATCCAAAAGATAGGTTATTGCGGTTATGTCCTTTCCCTATGAGTTCTTCCGCTTACTATTTCAAGGCTATTTTTATATATTAATATTGTATTTATGCTTTTATAATAATATAGTCTCTCCTTTTTCTAAATGGATTTGGACAATATAATACATCCTCAAATTAAATTAGTAATAGGACATTATAATATGTTTTCGGATTAAATTAGTTATAGAAATTTTTAAGAAGTATATCCTAAAAGTAATAGGATATTTATATGAATTGGACAGCTCGAAAGTAATCATACCAATATGATTCCTAAAGGTAATCAAGTAGGATTCCTAATGTGTAGTATTATGTCCTAAAACTAATAGGATTATAAGGCTAATATCTAGAATACGGATTATGTCCTTTTATTATGAGTTATTATGCTTAATAATATAAGGTTATTTTTGTAAACTGACATTATATTCATAATTTTATAATAATATAGATAGATAAGCACTTTTAGTTTGACCAAAGCTTTTACTAGTTTATCCCTAATAATATTTTATAATTCACAAAATATTTTTCCCAAAATAAGTTTTCTAACTTTCTTTTCATTCCATATTCGTTGTTCATCTTTTTCTTTACAAGAATCTTTTTAATTTATAATCTTTTGTAAAGTATTTAAGGATAGTTTAGTCTTTTAATAAAAGAATAACTTATTAGCAATTTTCTATCAAACACATCGACTGCTTATTAACAATTTCAGCACGCCTATCCAAATACGTAAATGCTTATTTAAAATAGTCAGTTTCAACACTTAATGCTTTTCAGCAGTTCAAGTTTATCTGCTATTTTCAATCAGCTAATCCAAAAGACTCTTCGGGATATTTCATATGTTATTTCTGAGGGAAGAACTCACAGATATTCTAATCATGGGATAAGCTAGCATCGGGGAATTCCATCGGCGGCATCTCCGAACTCAAGAGGTTTTCGTTGTGAGAAAGTGTTGGCGCTGAGCTTGAGCCGATTAGACCCTTTATTTGTATATGTTGTAACCCCTTCAAGAATTTGATGGAGATACTATGAACCTTAGGGGTAGTTTGGTTCAAATCTCAGATATCCTAGGATTATAATTGGGTTAAAACCACATATAGACAAAATTTAAGAATTTTACCAACATACCAGCCGAATTAATAAATATATATCTTATCAGAAAGCTATAAACATGGATCAATAACCAAGTTTAAGAAAAATATTCAAAGCATCTATATATCTATATAAAAGTGGGCAATAAGAAAGTGAGGTATCATCTCTCTTAAATCAAGAAATATATTTATTTATTTTCTCCTTTTTTTGGGTGTCTCATCATTTTTCCATTTATTTTATATTAAAAATTCTATCTTCATAACTCCCACATCTTTATCTTCGTAACCGATATTTGTATTAATCTCAATAACTCCCATGCATTTTATATTCATAACCTCTAAATATTTAATGTGTACGTTTATGATAATTTATTATATGTTCCTCCATATGTACCTATATAAGGATTTCTATGTTTTGAACAAATATGATTGATACTGTAACGACCCGAATTTTCGTTTTAAGAATTTGCATCTCGTTCAACGGCTTAAGACCCCGATAAGCTCCGTAATACACATTATGACCCGCATGTATGGTCGAGTTTGGTTTTCGTAAGATTCGGAGTTAAATTTATAGAAAAAAAAAATTAAAATCTTATTTTTGAAGCTCAAATGGAAAGAGTTGACCGAAGAGTTGACTTTTGAGCAAACGGACCCGAAATGGAATTTCAATAACGTCAATAGATTTGTATGGTGATTTCGGGCTTAGACGTGTGTCCGAATTTGGATTTGGAAGTCCATAGGACAATTCGACGCATTTCGGCGAAATAAGAAAGTTGACGTGTTCTAATTATATTATCTTATACGTGGAAGAGGTCTATTACCATGATGGATACCAGTTGGATATGATAGCAAGTGTACGAGGTGTACTATAAGATATATGGGGTCTAATGTAAGTCCTAAGTCTAAGCTCCTAAGTCTAAGCCAAGTTGAAAAATTTCATGACAGACTAAAGTTGCAAATGAGTACGCACAAGACCTCACTTTGGACGAGCATATCTACATATATAAAAGGCGTTGTGTAATTCAAAACCTATCAAATTAAAGCTCTATGAGTCTAGTTTCCAACGCATCGAACCGTTTGTCATTTGGAGGTGTATACAGAAAGTTATGACCATTTTACTGGACCTGTATCATATGCGCGGCCAGGTGCGCGGCCTGAGCGCGACCGCGCATATTCAGAAGTTTCTGCCTCCTTAGCGTGGCTTTAGCGCGGGCGCGCTAGTAGCAGACCTCTAAATACACCTAAGGATAGGAAATGAGAGGATTTAAGTTATTTTTCAAGACTAGGGCATCCTCTCTATCCCCAATTCGGTCAAGACTCCAATTATACACCTAAGGTGAGTTTTTAAGTCTCTTTTTACGGTGATTTCACTTCTCAATCACTAGTTACAACTTGGTTTTGATTGGGTTTCAAAGGATTTCTTCAAAATATCAAGAACACCCCAAAAAGTTGTATTTCAAGATTTGGTCTACAAGAGGTAATCTTTCACCCTTAGATTTACATATATTGAGTTATTATGGAATTATGAGTATGAATCAAGTATTGAAACTCATGGTATGGTGATTGGAAGCCATAAATTCTCAATTTAAATGAATACCCATTATAGAGATTGAAAGTTAATTAATTGATGGAATTTTGTTGGTTGGGTATGAATGGATGATCACACATGTGATGTTAGGAGTATAAATTATTAAAGAATAACGGTGGGATGAATTGTTGGTAAATTGTAGTAGTTGGATGTACTAATTCTATGGTTAAGAGATGTAGTCAAATGTGCACACACAGTATTTGATGAAATGCTAAATGAGGTAAACCCACGAATATCCTCCTAATTATGGTTCACTTTTGTATGATTCTAAATAGATTGAAGTTGATAGAATTTTCGGAATATTGTAGTAAGCTAAGAAAAAACTCAACAAAGATTGGAGCCGTCCAGAGGTCATTTCGCGCAAGAATACTATTTTGGAATATCGGACTAACTCCATTAAGGTAAGTGTTTGGTCTAACCTTAGCTTGAGGGAGTAGGAGTTGTGTCCTATTTGTTATGTGTTATTTGTTGAGTACGATGTATAGGCATAGTGACGAGTATTTATACATTAGTGTCAAGCATTCCCGTAAGTCTTATACTTTAATTAATGTGATCCCGTTTCATATTGTATATGCTCTATATGATAATTTCAATTGAGAAATATGACTTGTGGAAGTATTATTGTTAATTGAACATGGTAGAGCGTTGGCTCAAGTTGAGAATTGAATTGTTGAACATTATAGAGCATTGGCTCAAGTTGAGAATTGAATTGCTGAACATTATAGAGCATTGGCTCAAGTTGAGAAGTGAATTGTTGAACATTGCAGAGCATTGGCTCAAGTTGTGATTGAGTTACCTAATTGCATAATTTACTTCTATTTGCTGCATATAATGTTGTTAGCCTTCCTCTAATTCTTACCTTTTACTTCGCCTTATTTGCTTTAATTAAAGTGATTGTTCTTCTTATCATTTTGTTATCTCTAAATTGTGAATTCCTGTATGACCCCGTGTATATATGTTAGATGTCTAAATTGTTGTGGTTGTCGGTGTAGTTATCACATGCCTGTTATGATATCACGACCCGACCCGTTATCTCATGTGTTACTGCCCCGTTTTCCCCATTTATTATTTCTTCATGTTTCGTTATCGGCATTTGGTGAGTTAGAGTTGAATTGGTTTGGTTTTGATAGAAAATGAGACACTTAGTCTCTTTAAGGAAGACTTATATTGGAAAAGTCAACCGGATGTTGACTAATGAGTTAGAGGGCTCGGATGTGATTTCCGGTGATTCGGTTAGCTTTGGGGGATGATTTTGGAGTGCGATCGGAATTGATTTTGGAGGTCCGGTATAGAATTAGGCTTGAATTGGCGAAGTTAGTGTTTTGGCGAATTCCGGTTGGTAGGTGAGATTTTTATCCGGGGGTCGGAATGGAATTTCGAGAGTTGTAGTAGCTTCGTTAGGTTATTTTGGATGTGTGCGCAAAATTTCAGATGATTCGGAGGTGATTTGGTTGGGCTTTTGATCGAATGTGAGTTTCGGAAGAATTTGAAGAACTTAGGCTTGAAATTGATGAGAATTGAGGATTTTTGTGTTGTTGGATGTGTTTTTAAGATTGGAACAAGTTTGAATAGGATATTGGACCATGTCTGTGCTTTCGGTTGAGGTCCCGGGGGGCCTCGGGGTGAGGTCGGGTGGTTAAACGGAGTGTTTTTGGAGTGTGTTGCATGTTTATATTGTTGGTATCTGGTGTTTTGGCACCTGCGGTTATGGGACAGCTGGTGCGGTCTCGCTGAAGCGAAATGGAAGGCGCAAAAGCGAAAATTTGGCCATTGTCAAGTTCCGCAGAAGCGGACGTTAGGACCGCATAAGCGGTCCCGCTGATGCAAAATAGGGAGCGCAAAAGCGGTAGGGGCCCTTAAGTGAAAGTCCGCAGAAGCGGACATTGACCGCAGATGCGGAAGTCACAGAAGCGGCATTCTATCCGCAGAAGCAGAATGCCTGGGCAGTTGAGTGAAATGGTCTTCTTCGCGAATTTTTGAAAGAATAACATTTTGGACTTCGCACTTTGAGAACTTTGAGGTGATTTTGAAGAGGGTTTCGAGGGCTTTAATCAGGTATGGATTCTTGGACTTAGAATACGATTTTATCGTGTAAAAATATGGATTTAGACTGAATAATCATGTAATCAAAGGTAAAAAATGGTGGTTTAGGGCTTGAACTTAAGAGAGTTTAAAATAGGGATTTGAGGGGTCAAATGGACTCCGATTTTGATAAATTTGATATGTATGGACTCGTGGCGAGACGAGAAATCCGGTGATGTAAATTTTGTAATTTTTCGAGAAGTGGGCCCGGGGCTCGGGTTTTGCCAACTTCGTAATTTTCGATATTTTTTCGAGTCTTTTCGATTTGGTTATATTTCCTTAGCCTATTGTAATGTATTCCTTGTGGTTTTGATCAAATTTGGCACGCGAGAAGGTTGAATCAAGAGGAAAAGGCATAGCGAGCTAGACTTTGGGCCGGCTTGAGGTGAGTAATAGGTGTAAATGATGAACTGAGGGTTTGAAATCCCGGAATTTCACATCGTAAATGCTATATTGAGGCAAGGCACGCGCTCTATGATGAGTGCGGGGTTGTTTGTTATTGGGGATTGTGACTTGGTCCGTCCCGGTGATATTTTACTATGTTTTTCTGCTAGAACTTGTTGGAAATCATCATTACTTGGATTTGACTGTTGTAATTAGGCTTCATGCCGGCTATTTGAATCCTTCAGGGATTGATATCACTGATTTTGCATACTTTGCATATTGTTTAACCTCGTTCCACGGTTTTAAGTACTATTTTTCAAACTCAGCCCCTTTTTCTAGATTTGAAAACTCAAATGATATTTTAATTGATATTTTGGGCTGTGAATTACTGATTTAAAAGTGCCTGAGGGGCTTATAGTGATTTTTGGATAAATGGATGGCTCGGGCTGCACGCCGCAATAGTATTATATGATATTGAGGCCGAGGGCCTGGTTGGTGCCACGACATGGCTTGATTATTTGCGCTTGGGCTGTAGGAGACCCTCCGGAGTCTGTACACACCCCCAGTGAGCGCCATCGACGATAGATATATGGTTGGCTTGGACTGCACCCCACAGTGGGTACCTGAGTGTACCAGCGTATGCATCGTATTGCATTCATGCATTATTACTTGCATGTTTTACTTGTCATGGTTCTTTCTGTATTATTATTTCATTAACTTGTTGGTTTTACTGTTACAGGTTTGGAACTGCCAGTTAAAGTTTGCCTTGTGTTTTTCAGTGATTTCTTATCTTCAGCCATTATTTTTGTTTATTACTCACTGAGTCGGAGTACTCACTTTACTCCCTGCACCTTGTGTGCAGATCTAGGTGCATCACAGGCTGAGGGAGGACCTATTTTAGCTGAGCAACATTATTCGGGAGCATCGAGGTAGCTGCATGGCGTTCGCAGCCTTGATTCTTCCCTCCTATCCCTATCTTTCATTATTCTATTTTTCTTAGACAGTCTTGTTGTAGGATAACACTCTGTATTAGAGGCTCATGGTCATGACACCGGATCCTGTTTGGGTTTATGTATCAATATCTTGTTAGACTTTCGTATATTACTCAGTTTTTCTTGTCTTTTGACAAAATGGCTTAGTAATCTAATATCTGTGTTTGAATTCATGAATCATCATAAGTTGGGATTATTGTTGAATGGTCGGGATTGCCTAGCAATGTGTTGGGCGCCATCACGACCGGGGGTTGGGTTGTGACAAGTTGGTAACCGAGCCTAGGTTACTTGGTCTCGCGAATCATGAGGCAGTTTAGTAGAGTCTCGCGGATCGGTACGGAGACGTCTGTATTTATCCTCGGGAGGCTGCAGAACCTTTAGGAAAAACTTCATATTCTTGAAGTTCTTGTCGTGCGACTCTATTGATCCGAGAACTAAACTTCTATATTCTATTCTCTTGCAGATGGCGAGAACCCGTGCTACCGGACCTGACGAACGACCACCGATGCCACCTACTAGAGGCTGGGGACGCGGTCGTAGTCGTGGTCATGGTCGAGGTAGACCAGCGAGGGCAGCACCTGTTGATTCACCAGCTGCCCTAGTTCGGGACCAGCCTCCAGCTGTAGATGCTCCAGCAGCACCTGTTCAGGCACCGACAGTGCCCATTGTGATTTCGGGTCTCCAGGAGGCCTTGGCTCAGATACTGTCCGTTTGCATTGGCCTTGTTCAGGCAGTCTCAGCCACTACTGCAGCAGCTACTTCACAGACCGGGAGAGGTCATCAGACCCCCGCTGCTCGCACACCTGAGCAGTTGTTCAGGGATTACAGACACCAGGAGCAGCCCCAGCTCAGCCGATTGCCCCAGTTGCACCAGTTGCCCTAATTGCACCACCTCTAGACTATGTGGTTCCAGCTATTCCAGACGATGAGCAGCGTCGTCTTGAGAGGTTCGGTAGGCTCCAGCCTTCGACGTTCAGTGGTGCTGAGGGTGAGGATGCCTAGGGTTTTCTTGATAAGTGTCAGCGTACGCTTTGCACTGCAGGGATTTTGGAGTCGAGTGGAGTGGCTTTTAATACATTCCAGTTCTCAGGGTCTGCATTTACATGGTAGAAGGATTTTGAGAGGCATAGGCCTGTTGGTGCAGCGTCCCTTATATGGCAGCAGTTCTCCACTCTCTTTCTAGAGAAGTATGTACCGCAGTCTCGCAGGGAGGAGCTGCGACGTCAGTTTGAGTGGTTGACTCGGGGGGACATGTATGTGAGCCAGTATGAGATGATATTTTCACAGCTAGCCCGTCATGCTACTTGGACGATCCCGACAGATCGGGAGAGGATTAGGAGGTTCGTGGATGGCCTCAACTATTCACTCCTTATTTTTATGACCAGATACAGGGTTTTGGGTGCCTCGTTCGAGGAGGTAGTTGATTTCTTGAGATATTGAGACGGTTCACCGTAGGGAGCGTGAGGAGAGGGAGGCCAAGAGGCCTTGGGGTTCAGGCAGTTTCAGTTGTGCTCCATCTAGGGGCCAGTTCCAGCGTGGTAGAGGTCGTTCCTTTAGGCCTCGTCAGTCAGCTCACCCAGAGTATAGTGGGGCTTCTTCAGGCCGTGGCCATCAGGGATTCCAGCAGGGCCAGCCTTCACTTAGTGCCCTTCCCGCACAGAGCTCTTCTCATGCCACTTTAGCCCAGGGTTCTTCCGCAGCAAGGGGTTCCCTTCAGTCCCCTTCTCAAGAACCAGGCAGTTGCTACGAGTGCGGTGAGTTTGGCCATATGAAGAGGGAGTGTCCTCGACGTCGTGGTGGTCGGTTTCAGTAGAGGGATCAGCCCTCATCTTCTACTCCATCTATTTCATCACCCTCCCAGTCAGGTAGGGGTGGAGGCCAGGCAGCCAGGGGCTGCCCTAGGGGTGGAGACTGATTTGGCGGTGGCCAGGCTCGATTCTATGCTCTCCCAAGTAGGAGGGACGCCATTGCATCAGATGTTGTCATGAAAGGTATTATCTCAGTCTTCCACAGGTATGCCTCTGTCTTGTTTGATCCCGGTTCTACCTATTCCTATGTGTCTTCATATTTTGCTCATCACCTGGGTACGACCCTACTGTCTTGCTTTACCTGTGCATGTATTTACCCCAGTGGGTGATACTATTGTTGTAGACCATGTGTATCGATCTTGTCTAGTGACTATTGGGGGTCTGGAGACCCGAGTTTACTTGTTACTGTTGACCATGGTAGATTTTGATGTTATTCTGGGCATGGATTGGCTATCTCCGTGCCATGCTATTCTAGACTGTCATGCTAAGACAGTCACATTGGCCATACTGGGTGTTCCGAGGATTGAGTGTCGTAGTATGATTGACTATGTTCCCAGCAGGGTGATTTCTTTCCTAAAGGACCAACGGATGGTTGGGAAGGGTTTTCTATCGTATTTGGCTTTCGTGAGAGATGTCGGAGTTGAGACTTCTAGTCTTGATTCTGTTCTCGTTGTGAGGGACTTCCCTGATGTGTTTCCAACAGACTTGCCGGGCATGCCACCGGACAGGGACATTGATTTTGGTATTGATCTTGTGCTGGGCACTCAGCCCATTTCTATTCCTCCGTACCACATGGCACTAGCGGAGTTGAAAGAACTAAAGGTTCAGCTTCAGGAACTCCTAGATAAGGGGTTCATTCGTCCGAGTGTGTCACCGTGGGGTGCACCGATCTTATTTGTGAAGAAGAAGGATGGCACAATGAGAATGTGCATTGACTACAGGCAATTGAACAAAGTGACAGTGAAGAACAAGTATCCCCTGCCCCGTATTGATGATTTGTTTGACCAACTTCAGGGGGCAAAGGTATTCTCCAAGACTGATCTCCGTTCAGGCTATCACTAGCTGAAGATTAGGGATTTAGATATTATGAAGACTGCTTTTAGGACTAGATATGGGCACTATGAGTTTCTGGTTATGTCCTTTGGGTTGACCAATGCCCCAGTAGCATTCATGCACTTGATGAACAATATGTTTCGGCCGTATCTGGATTCATTTGTGATTGTTTTTATTGATGACATCCTGGTGTACTCGCGTAGCCAGGAGGAGCACGCACAACATTTGAGAGTGGTATTACAGCGATTGAGGGAGGAGAAACTTTATGCAAAGTTCTCCAAGTGTGAGTTTTTGTTGGTTCTGTGGCTTTCCTAGGGCATGTGGTGTCCAGTGATGGTATTCAGGTAGATCCTAAGAAGATAGAGGCGATTCAGAGTTGGCCTAGACCGTCCTCATCCACAGAGATTCGAAGTTTCCTCGGTTTAGCGGGTTATTATCGCCGGTTTGTCCAGGGTTTTTCATATATTGCTTCTCCCTTGACCAAGTTAATGCAGAAGGGTGCACCATTTGTATGGTCGGGCGAGTGTGAGGAGAGCTTTCAGAAGCTCAAGACAGCTTTGACCACAGCTCCAATGTTGGTTCTGCCATCAGCTTTAGGTTCTTACACGGTGTATTATGATGCTTCGAAAGTTGGGATCGGATGTGTGCTAATGCAGGAGGGTAGAGTTATTGTATATGCTTTTTGTCAGTTGAAGCCCCATGAGAAGGACTACCTTGTACATGATTTGGAGTTGGCTGCTATAGTTCATGCGTTGAAGATTTGGAGGACTATTTATATCGAGTATCTTGTGAGGTATTCACTGATCACCGCAGTGTTCAGCATCTGTTCAAGTAGAATGATTTTAATTTGAGGCAGCGGAGGTGGCTTGAGTTACTCGAGGACTATGATATTACCATTCTGTATCATCCGGGGAAGGCCAATGTAGTAGCCGATGCTTTGAGCCAGAAGGCAGTGAGTATGGGTAAGTTGGCGTACATTCCAGTTGGGGAGAGGCCCTTTGTAGTTGATGTCCAGGCTTTGGCCAATCGGATGGTGAGGTTGGATATTTCGGAGCCTAGTCGGGTGTTGGCTTGTGTGGTTTCTCGGTCTTCCTTGTATGACCGCATTAGAGAGCGCCAGTATGATGATCTGCATTTGCTTGTACTTAAGGACAGGGTCCAGCATGGTGATGCCAGAGATGTGTCTATTGATGATGATGGCGTGTTGAGGATGTAGGGTCGTATTTGCGTGCCTAATGTGGATGGGCTTCGGGAGTTGATATTAGAGGAGGCCCACAGCTCGCGGTATTATGTTCATCCGGGTGCCGCGAAGATGTATTAAGATTTGAGGCAACACTATTGGTAGAGGAGAATGAAGAAAGACATTGTGAGTTATGTAGCTCGGTGTCTCAACTCTCAACAGGTGAAGTATGAGCATCAGAGGCCAGGTGGTGTACTTCAGTGGATGGATATTCCAGAGTGGAAGTGGGAGAGGATTACTATGGATTTTGTGAGTGGTATCCCTCGTACCTCGAGGAAGTTTGATTCGATTTGGGTGATTATGGATCAGCTGACCAAGTCCGCGCACTTCATTTTGGTATGTACTACCTATTCTTCAGAGCGGCTGGTAGGGATTTTCATCCGGGAGATTGTTCGGTTGCATGGGGTCCCAGTTTCTATTATCTCAGATAGGGGTACTCAGTTTACTTCCCAGTTTTGGAGGACTTTTCAGCGAGAGATGGGTACACAGGTGGAGCTGAGCACAACATTTCATCCTCAGATGGACGGGCAGTCCGAGCATACTATTCAGATATTGGAGAACATGTTGCGTGCCTGTGTTATTGATTTTGGAGGTTCTTGGGCTGAGTTCTTGCCACTTGCAGAGTTTGCTTACAACAACAGCTATCAATCCAGTATTTAGATGGCGATATATGAGGCCTTATATGGGAGACGGTGTAGATCTCCAGTTGGTTGGTTTGAGCCCGGCGAGGCTAGACTATTGGGGACAGAGTTGGTCCAGGATGCCTTAGAGAAGGTGAAAGTGATCTAGGAGAGACTTCGTACAGCTCAGTCGCGTCAAAAGAGTTATGCGAACCGGAAGGTTCGAGATGTATCTTATATGGTGGGCGAGAAGGTCTTGTTGAAGGTTTTTCCCATGAAGGGCATTATGAGGTTTGGGAAGAAAGGGAAGCTGAGTTCGCGGTTCATTGGGCCTTTTGAGGTACTTAAAAGGATTGGGGAGGTGGCCTATATGCTTGCTTTGCCACCCAGCTTGTCGGGGGTTCACCCGGTACTCCATGTTTTTATGCTCCGGAAGTATGTTGGTCACCCGTCTCATGTGTTAGACTTCAGCACGGTTCAGTTTGATGATGATTTGACCTATGATGTGGAGCCAATGGCTATTTTGGGTCGTCAGGTTCGAGAGTTGATATCAAAGGATATAGCTTCGGTGAAGGTGCAGTGGAGGGGTGGGCCCATGGAGGAGGCCACCTGGGAGACTGAGCAGGAGATGCGGAGCAGATATCCTCACCTATTTGAGGCTTCAGGTATGTTTCTTGACCCGCTCGAGGATGAGCGTTTGTTTAAGTTGGGAAGGATGTGACGACCCGACCCGTCGTCTCATGTATTACTGCCCCGTTTTCCCCATTTATTGCTTTTTCATGTTTCGTTATCAGCATTTGGTGAGTTAGAGTTTAATTGGTTTGGTTTTGATAGAAAATGAGACACTTAGTCTCTTTAAGGAAGGCTTATATTGGAAAAGTCAACTGGATGTTGACTAATGAGTTAGAGGGCTTGAATGTGATTTTTGGTGATTCGGTTAGCTTCGGGGGACGATTTGTGACTTAGGAGTGCGGTCGGAATTGATTTTGGAGGTCTAGTGTAGAATTAGGCTTGAATCGGCGAATTTAGTATTTTGGCGAATTCCGGTTGGTAGGTGAGATTTTGATCCGGGGGTCGGAATGGAATTCCGAGAGTTGCAGTAGCTTCGTTAGGTGATTTTGGATGTGTGCGCAAAATTTTAGATGATTCGGAGGTGATTTGATTGGGTTTTTGATCGAATGTGAGTTTCGAAAGAATTTGAAGAACTTAGGCTTGAAATTGATGAGAATTGAGGATTTTTGTGTTGTTGGATGTGTTTTTAGGATTGTAACAAGTTTGAATAGGGTATTGGACCATGTCTGTGCTTTTGGTTGAGGTTCCGGGGGGCATCGGGGTGAGTTCGGGTGGTTAAACGGAGTGTTTTTGGAGTTTGTTGCATGTTTATATTGCTGGTATTTGGTGTTTTCGCACCTGCAGTTATGGGACCGCAGGTGCGGTCTCGCTGAAGCGAAATGGAAGGCGCAGAAGCAAAAATTTGGCCCAAGTGAAAGTCCGCAGAAGCGGACGTTAGGACCGCATAAGCAGTCCCGCTGATGCAAAATGGGGAGCACAGAAGCGGTAGGGGCCCTTAAGTGAAAGTCCACAGAAGCAGACGTTGACCGCAGATACGGAAGTCGCAGAAGCGGCATTCTATCCCCAAAAGCGGAATGCCTGGGCAGTTAAGTGAAATGGTCTTCTTCGCGAATTTTTGAAAGAACATCATTTTGGACTTTGAACTTTGAGAACTTTGAGGCGATTTTAAAGAGGGTTTCGAGGGCTTTAATTAGGTATGGATACTTGGACTTAGAATACGATTTTATGGTGTAAAAATATGGATTTAAACTGAATAATCAAGGAATCAAAGTTCAAAAAGGGTGGTTTAGGGCTTGAACTTAAGAGAGTTTAAAATAGGGATTTGAGTGGACAAATGGACTCCGATTTTGGTAAATTTGATATGTATGGAATCGTGGCGAGACGAGGAATCCGGTGGTATGAATTTTGTAATTTTTTGAGAAGTGGGCCTGGGGCTCGGGTTTTGCCAACTTCTCGTGATTTTCGATGTTTTTTTGAGTCTTTTCGATTGGGTTATATTCCCTTAGCCTATTGTAATGTATTCCTTATGGTTTTGATCATATTTGAAGCGCGAGGAGGTCGATTCGAGAGGAAAAGGCATAGCAAGCTAGACTTTGGGCCGACTTGAGGTGAGTAATAGGTGTAAATGATGAACTGAGGGTTTGAAACCCCGGAATTTCATATCGTAAATGCTATATTGAGGCAAGGCACGCGCTCTATGACTAGTGCAGGGTTGTTTGTTATTGGGGATTGTGACTTGGTCCGTCCCGGTGATGTTTTACTGTGTTTTTCTACTATAACTTGTTGGAAATCATCATTATTTGGATTTGACTTTTGTATTTGGGCTTCGTGCCGGCTATTTGAATCCTTCAGGGATTGATATCACTGATTTTGCATACTTTGCATATTGTTTAACCTCGTTCCAAGGTTTTAAGTTCTATTTTGTAAACTCAACCCCTTTTTCTAGATTTAAAAACTCAAATGATATTTTAATTGATATTTTGGGCTGTGAATTACTGATTTAAAAGTGCCCGAGGGGCTTATAGTGATGTTTGGATAAATGGATGGCTCGGGCTGCACGCCGCAGCAGTATTATATGATATTGAGGCCGAGGGACTGGTTGGTGCCACGAGATGGCTTAATTTTTTGCGCTTGGGCTGTAGGAGCCCCTCCGGAGTCTGTACACACCCCTAGTGAGCGCCGTCGATGATAAATATATGGTTGGCTCGGACTGCACGCCGCAGTGGGTACCTGAGTGTGCCGGTATATGCATTGCATTGCATTCATGCATTATTACTTGCATGTTTTACTTGTCATGGTTCTTTCCGTATTATTATTTCATTGACTTGTTGGTTTTACTGTTAAAGATTTGGAACTGCCAGTTAAAGTTTGCCTTGTGTTTTTCAGTAATTTCTTATCTTCAGCCATTATTTATGTTTATTACTCACTGAGTCGGAGTACTCACTTTACTCCCTGCACCTTGTGTGCAGATCTAGGTGCATCACAGGCTGAGGGAGGACCGTTTTAGCCGAGCAGCATTATTCGGGAGCATCGAGGTAGCTGCATGGCGTTTGCAGCCTTGATCCTTCCCTCTTATCCCTATCTTTCATTATTCTATTTTTCTTAGACAGTCTTGTTGTAGGATAACACTCTGTATTAGAGGCTCATGGTCATGACTCCGGATCCTGTTTGGGTTTATGTATCAGTATCTTGTTAGACTTCCGTATATTACTCAGTTTTTCTAGTCTTTTGACAAAATGGCTTAGTAATCTAATATCTGTGTTTGAATTCATGAATCATCATAAGTTGGGATTATTGTTGAATGGTCGGGCTTGCCTAGCAATTGTTGGGTGCCATCACGACCGGGGGTTGGGTCGTGACATATGCCTTGGTGTTTTGTTAAGGTTATTGTGCTTCTTGATTTTTCCTGTGATTTTCTTGTTGCCGTGCATTCATACTCTTGGTGGTGGAATTTCCTTGTGATTGGGTTGTTGGATTGTTTTGAGTATTCTTCGTGTTGTTGATGTTTGTTTATTTGGGACTACATGTTAGATAGATCCCCCTGCACATTTATATTTGGGACTACGATTTAGATTCTCGGGAGATCCCCCTGCACATATATATTTGGGACTACGGGTTAGATTCCCGGGAGATCCCCCTGCACATTTATATATGGGACTACGGGTTAGATTCCTGGGAGATCCCCTTGCACAGTTATATGAAACTACGGGAATGCACCCGGTAGATTCCCCCAATACTAGGTATTTACATTTGGGACTACGGGTTAGATTCTCGGGAGATGCCCCTGCACATTTTTTTTTGGGGACTACAGGATGGTATCCTCGGAGATCCCCGGTTGTTATCTCTATATTGAGCTATACTCCTTCCATGATTATTTTGTCTCCGTTGTAATTGTTGTTATCAATTCAAGTGCTTTAACGGTTTAGATTCCTTTACGGCTATGATCCCCTGTGTTGGAATCAATAGTGTTTACAATATCTCGCCTTAATTATATATATATTTCAGTGCTTCAATTTTCAACAATTGTTATATTTTTAACTCAAATGATTTATAAAAATTACTTCATCTTTTCTTTTTGATTTCGTAATTGGGTTGGAAGTTGCACCCTACTTTATGTTAAATTAATGAGGCTCCTTGAATATTCTAAATTGTATTGGGTATGGAACCTATTAACTGAGTAACATGAGAATATTGTTGTGCAATGTGAGATAGAGATACGGGGGCACAAGGTGCCGGAGAAAATATTATGATTTTATTTAATGGCTCGTGAGTTGTCCGTGCGATTGTGATATAAATATAGGCATGAGGTGCCGTGAAAATGTGAAAGTGGGTTGAGACCTATATTATTTATGATTTTTAAATGAGGCGTCATAAGGTGACCTTTACTCGAAAGGAATTATATTCGAAATACTTTTAGTGAAAAGCATATTATCTTGGCGATTATTACTTGAAGGACTTATAGGCGAAAGATTTATTTATAAAGGACTTGATTAATTGATTGCACTTGTATTTATTATTTGTTGAGAAACATTCATGGTGTTCTTGTTACCTGCTTTTTATATCACCGGTTGCCCATTGTTGCCATCATTGTTATCTTCTTCCTATTATTTTTGTATGCTATATTGCACAGGTTTATTTAGTAGGCTAGTCCTAGCCTCGCCACTACTTAGCCAAGGCTAGGCTAGGCACTTACCAGCACATGGGGTCGGTTGTGCTGATACTACACTTCTGTACATTTTCGTGTACAAATCTAGGTATTTGATTGATAGTAGATGTTTGTTGCGGTGGAGACTCAAGGTAAACCTGCTACAGCGTTCGCAGTCCTCGGAGTCACCTTCAATTGTACTTTAGTTCGGAACAGTGATGTATTTATTTTGTATAACTACTCTTAGAAAAGCTTATGCCTTGTACCACCAGGGTTTGGGAAGATGTTCATTGTATAAGAATTCTATTTCAGAAGAATTTGGAGATGTTATTATTCATGGTTGTTATTTCCGCAAATTATTAGGCTTACCTAGGCTTTAAGACTAGGTGCCATCATGAAACCCAACGGAGGGGAAATTAGGCCGTGACAAGTTGTTATCAGAGCTTTAGGTTCATAGGTTCTACAAGTCATAAGCGAGTTTAGTAGAGTCTTGTCGATCGGTATGAAGACGTCTGTACTTATCTTCGAGAGGCTACAGAACTATTAGGATAACCTCACTTCTTTCATTCCTTATCGTGCGATATTGATTCGGCTCTAAACGTATATCTTATGTTCTTTTGCATCTACTCATGTATGGAATTGCACACTGCGCCACTAGTTTGTGATACTGTAAAGGGGTTATAAGGGAGCCAGAGTTGCTCGACTATGGTTACCACGTGTCGTCCAGAATTGGGGATGCGGAAGTATGGAGAGATCTTTCAGTTGTGCGCATGAGGATGCAATATGTTTTGACATCTGGTTGACAAGTACAATCTTAAGAAGGTTTAATTGGTTACCTAATCATCACAGGTGGATGTACATCAAAAAGAAATTATAGTTGGTGGTATTAAAGACTATGTGTTTCGTATGGGATTTCTATTTAGCAAAGGATACTTACTAGCCAGCCAAAACACTGGAGGAAATAATTTTTAACCGTCACGAGGATGACATGCGCCAAATAAATGGCTTGAGGTGTCTTATGACCGGTGTCGTACGAGCAATAAAGGTTACTATTGTGAATCATTAGAATGTTTCATATGGCTTCGTTCCAGGTGAGGGGAGTCCACTATCAACGATCAAATTGCGGGATCATGTGTTATGTCAATTTTGGCCTGAGATGTATTTATGTGGTATTGAAAGGTTTTCCAAAACTTGTATATGATTAAGAGCTGAGATTCGAATGGGATGATGATGGGACTTGAGATATTCCCGCGTCCTTAATAATTCTACATTTCAGTATCAGCGGGGTCACAAAATAATTTCAGCATACTCGTAGTGCTTAAGTTAAATGGGTTAAATGGGATTGGGCTTGTCCGAAATTGGGTTCAAAATTGGGTCAATTAGGGGGTTAATTTAGGCTAAAGTTGAAATACTAGATGGGCTGTAATTGAAATGAAACGAGGCCAGATTTTAAATAACCAATTTTCCCCTTTTATTTTTTATAAATAGAAATAAGGATTTGAAAATCAAAATAAAAGCACTGAATTACTTAATAATATATAAATATTAATCCAAAAATACTGGGAATAATTTCGTAATTGCAAAATGTTGTTAATCGTAAAATAGGCTGTAATTGCAATTATATGCAATTTAGCTTTAAAAATACCAAATAAATTCATAAAAATATGCAAAAATTACCTTAATTATATTTTGGTATAAATATAAGAATAAAATAAATTATTCACTAAAATAATAATTTTAGGAATAACTATTGATTTTGTACTGCTAGAATGGACAATAAATTAATTTTTAAAAATCTTAAAAATTAAGGAAAAATATCAAAATTCTTGGGCATGTTTATATATGCATACACATACTATTTTAAAAGTATTTTGAGTATAAAATACATAAGGAAAAATTGGGTATCAACAGCTGCCCCTCTTTAACCAGGAAGGATGAAAGAGTTGTCAGGTAAAGATATGATGGTCAATTTTGACCGAGCGAAATGGTTTGAAGAGTTTTACCATGCTCTTATTTCTGAGCTGCCTACATATCCCTTGTCTTACAGGAATCAGGCCGTATGTAGTTTAGGAACCGTCGGCGGAACATGCCAATGGAAATTTCGAAAGACGGACATGTTCACATTGAGAATGATGGTCGAAGTCTGATAGGCTGCAGGAACTAGAGCGGGATCGCTCCTACTGAGAAAGGCGTTACTAGTCGGTGTACCTACAAATGAATAATACCAACATATTTTGTGTAAATTTAAACATGATGCAAGTTCCTATTGGACCATAAATGTTGTCTTTGGACGGTTAGGGATGATGTCCTCAGACCATGACGTCCTGGGCCATGAAGTGTATAATAAAGGATTCGGAGGCTATGAAATGATATTCTTGGGCTATGAGAATGATGCTTCCGAACCATGATGCCTTTTGAATAATGATATGCAAGAGATAAAACGGGGTCCTCAGGCCATGGCATGGCGTTCTTGGGCTATGAAAATGGTGCCTTCGAACAATGATGTCTTTGGACGGATTGGCAATCTTTCAGCCCATGAAATGCAGGATTTGGTGATATTTCAGCCGATGTAAATGTAAATATAAATGGCAATCTTTCAGCCAATACGAGATGGCGATATTTCAGCCAATATAGGTTTTAAATAAAAGTGGTGATATTTCAGCCGACGTAGGATGTAAATAAAAAGTGGCGATATTTCAGCCAATGAAAGACATAAATGAAAGGTAGCGGTATTTCAGCCATGCAAGAAAGAATAAAGTGGCAATATTTCAGCCATGCAGATGTAAATAAAAGTGGCGCTATTTTAGCCGATGCAGGATTTAAATAGAGGTGGCGGTATTTCAGCCATGTAGATGGAGGTAGAGCTTAACCTCAGAAGGCAGAATGGTGGCCTTATGCAACACAGAGAAATGCAGGATGGAGGTAGAGTTTAACCTCGAAAGACAGAAAAGTAGCCTTATGCAATACAGAGAAATGTAGATGGAGATAGAGCTTAACCTCGAAAGGCAGAAAAGTAGCCTTATGCAATGTAGAGAAATGCAGATGGAGACAGTGCTTAGTCTCAGAAGGCAGAAAGGCTATGCAATGCAGAGAAAAGCAAGTGGAGACAGTGCTTAGTCTCGGAAGGCAGAAAGGTAGCCTTATGCAATGCAGATAAATGCAAGTGGAGACAGTGCTTAGTCTCGGAAGGCAGAAAGGTAGACTTATGCAATGCAGCAAATAAAGGTGAATAGTAATGAAATCTATTAGCTGATAGATGATAGCTGATAGTTGATTGCGTCATTGTGGCTGCTGGGGATGTCGTGTGCGGATAGCATTTGTAAGTAAGTGATGATTCTGAGAGTTGTATTCCTGAAAAAGTATGAGTATGTAATCGTATCTAATGATTTTATCTCTTGGGTGCCTGCATCCAAAGAAAAATCTTGAGTTTTGTAAAGGGGGAAGGTTAGTTTGTCTTCCCGTGGACATCGCTTGTCCTGCTCGGATTTTTGTTTTCATTGGGGTAGCGTCGCTAAACAAAGCAATTTTGATAGTAGACATTGTCACACCTCCTTTTTTACGTTTAATACACCCCGTGAAGGGCGTAAAGGAGTTTTTTCAATTAAAGGACAATCGAAACGGGATTTATTATTAAATTTCAGAGTCGCCACTTGGGAGATTAATGGTGTCCCAAGTCACCGGTTGAATCCCGAACCGAGAAAAATATGACTCTGTTAATAGTCCACGAACCAGAAATCCGGATAAGGAATTCTGTTAACCCGAGAGAAGGTGTTAGGCATTCCCGGATTCCGTGGTTCTAGCACGGTCGCTCAACTGTTGTATTTAATTTTTATTTGATTTCAATACATGTTCCATTTTTATGTGCCTTTTGTTAATAACCCGCTTTTATTATATTTATTAT